>DWHU01002243.1:0-10328 GCA_018247975.1 Parides photinus
AAGGGAGTCGTTTGTCCTGGTACGGACATGTTTTGCGAAGAGAGGAAACGGATGTAATAAAGAAAGTTTTTGGTATGTGTTTGGTTGAAGAGGAAGAGGAAGACCAAAGAAATGATGGATGGATTGTGTGAAAGGTGATATGCAGTGTAAGGGGGTGAATGATGAGTTAGCGTCTGACAGGAATGAATGGAGAAGATTGACGTACTGCGCCGACCCCAAATAGATTGGGAAATGGGCAGGACGATGATGATGATTCATTCATTTTATTTTATGTTTATTATTCTCTTACAGGATATGTGTGTGAAAAGGAAGAGCTGTCGGGTATATTTGTAAAGTCCGTGACACCGGGTAGTGCGGCCGCGCTGAGTGGCGCAGTGCGGGTCAACGACCGCATCGTAGCTGTAGATGGCGCTTCCCTCGCTGGCAAGTCCAATCAGCGTGCCGTCGATGCGTTGAAACAGAGTGGCAGCATCGTTACTTTAGAATTAGAGAGGTATATAGGTTTTTGTATAACTATGAGGATGTTTTATGAAAAAGTATGAAAATAATGAGAATAATAACGTATAGTCCATTAAATTTCTTTTGAGCGTTAAGATCCATAACCAGTAATATCATCGAACGGTTGCAACTTGTCAGATGGTTGGGATTACTTATGAACTAAAATTTGAAAGGTGCGAGACAGTATGTCTAATTTTTTTTTTGTAAAACTTTACAAACAAGAAATGTCAAAAGCAAAACAAAAACTTCAAGTACAGTTACAATACACTTCCGCTCAGGAGATTTACGATAAAAGACATGATATATTTGGAATAAAAATGTCGTCATCGCCGGCGAGGGAGACTAAAACATTTCTAGGACCGCGGGGCCCCGATAGTCATGAGAAATAGGAGCGTTGCTGGAGTTTCTTCCGCCACTTCTCCTGCCAGCATTAACGCTATTCGAAATGGTAGTAAAGTTCTATCAGAAGCTACCGATCACAACGAGCTTCTGCCCTCTCGGGCGCTCTTGATTCGGAATGTTAAACGCGTACTGAGTTACAGCCCAAGCCGAGGTCCCCTCTCGAGGGTCCTTGAGCCTAATCACTCCACGGAACGACCGTCGAAGCGTCAAAGAAGCTCGATGGCGCACCCGTCCGGTTGTGAATAAAATTAGCAGCCCGAGTCTAAGTTTCCGAAGGAGCCCTCGAGCATAGCTGCTAGTAACAGGCTTAAGCTAGCACCTACCGTGCTCTGCCTCCTCAAGTCCAATTTACTCTTAATTTTTCTAAGAGAACGAGTGGATATCAATATCCAATAAAAAAATGGAATAAAATTACAAAGGTTTTCTCTTTACTTGTTGTATACATTGGGTGTTTATTTCAACAAATACATGGTGATAAATAAATAATATAAAATATTTCAGGTACCTACGCGGCGAAAAGTTCGAACAACTTCAACAGGCAATCGCGGCAGGGGAGAGCGCGGCGAGTGTTGTGCCCCATAACCCGTTCCTGCACATGCACCGGCCAGACCCGCGACACGTTTCGCTTCCGCAGGACCTGCAGATGATGCACCTCCATACATCGTGAGTAATTACGTTGTATGTCCATACTTTGGGCTGCAATATGGACATGCTGTGTTGTGTTCGTTGTTCTGGAGTTCGAAATTTCGTTAATATGGTAATTTAAATTCCTGAAGCCTTCTTTGAACACTGTACATTAATCCTATGAAGCAGAAACATACCTACCTGTTACCTGATATTTTTTACTCCATGTATTGACAAGACAGGCAAAATAATCACCTAATAAGAAGTGGCATGTCTTCCCATAACAATATGGCACAAGTAAGGTTAGTTAACACTAGCACAATGTGCTATCACATTGGAACAAGATGTTTAATCTGATATTTAAAAAATTTCTCTCCACCAAACTGACACATTTGGCACAATTTTTTTGTAGCTCATAATAAGTGTTGCGAAACTTCGCACCCTCCTTCCACTATAGCTATGGGGCGTACTAGTAATCTCCAAAAATCTATGTAAATGTCATTTACAAAAGTGGTTTTAATAAAGAAATAAAATGGAGTTAATAATTTACGTAATATTTTCATAGTTCTGAAACTAACGAGGAGGAAACTGCGGAACCGCCTATGGCACCTAGCCCCATACCTCAGTCTGCGTTCGAAATGCCGCGAACACATGAACAGAGGGAAACTATACGGCGCAAGTGGCAGGCGATATTAGGTATTTAATTTTCTTCGTTCGATAGTTGTCAGCTTGTAACGGCGGCTAACGCGCTATTCGTCGCGAAGTGGCGCGGATAAGAATCCCACTGAGTTTGCCTCGTGTGGTTATGTGGTGAATTCATTTTGTAGAATCGCCTTGTGCAAGATGGCCCTGAGTTGTACCAGTGGGAATGTTAATAGAACTCTCGATCGCATTATATTGCAAACAGAACACTAAATAAAACCCATTAAACAATTGGCAACGGAACGGAACAACCCGTTAAATAATTGGAACACGTAATGGCACAGATTAAATTTCGCGGTTATTTTGTTTTATTTACGAAGATAAAAATACTTTTTTATTAGGTGATGACGTGGAAATCGTGGTAGGCGTTGTAGTACGCGGCGGCGGCGGTTTAGGCATCTCTTTAGAAGGTACAGTCGACGTGGAGGGTGGACGAGAAGTGCGACCGCATCACTACGTGCGCAGTGTCCTGCCCGAAGGACCTGTTGGGCGCGCAGGTGTACATCGCCCAGGGGACGAGCTGCTTGGTAGACATATCCTTCATATTCTATTACTTTATATCCTTAACTTGGCACTAATGAATTGTTCTTACGTTTGCAGAGGTGAACGGGCATCGTTTGCTGGGTATGAACCACCTGGAGGTTGTATCAATCTTAAAAGAATTATCGAGTGAGGTGTGTATGGTGTGTGCGCGCCCACGCCCCGCACCGGCACTGGATCTTGCGCCACCGGCACCAACACTTGTAAAGGTATATATGATTCACTTCTATAATTACAACATTATAGAAATTCCAACAATAAATTACATTCCCAAAAATTAAGTTTGATTAAATTATATAACTAAAAAAGTCAGACACCATCTATAGGTAGATAGATGCACAGTTATAATATGTATAACGATTTGGAGAGCTATGTAGTAGTTAACTATTGAAATCAAAATGAAATCATTGAAGTAATGAGACATCATTTTGTGTTTCAAGGCAATGAGCACAATGTGCTGTATGTATCTAATCTATCAAAGGCTTTTCATCATGTTGGTCACTTAACATTAATATCGAAACTTTAATATCACGGTGTTAGAGGAAAGTCCCTGGATCTGTTAAAAAGTCGTACTAAATTTTCTATTTTTAGTTCACATAAATAATCTGTTATTTATGATTCAGAATCTGTGCAAGACTTTTGTTTGCAGATGAAACTTCACTAACTTTTAAAATGGATAAACATGCTCAAAATTATGATAATATGAACCGCGTGCTTCAACGGATTCTTCATTGGTTTACAGTTAATAATAATAATTTAGTGTGAAATGCAAGTAAAATGAAGTGCAAACAGTTTTTATTGTCAATGGTTAGGTATCTAGATTGTCTAAAATAAATAACCTGTTTGTTGGACAATTAGTACGATATTAAAAGATACCAGATATCTTGATCCAATCAAAAAAATATTCAAAAGAATTGTAAAGGTACTTTATGTAAAAAAGCTTATTATGTGCTAAATAATTATTTAAATGGCCGGGCAATGTGGTATCTATTAGCGAGATCCACAGTAAGTAGGTCAAATTGATGTACTGGCTAAAGTTTCCTAATTTTTGGAAACAGTGTTAGATCCTTAAAACTAACTTTCTAAAAGTATTTCTTTGAATGAGTTTTTGATTTTTTTATTTATGGTTCTAACTAACGCCAAATGTAGTGCCCAGAAATACCCCGACCATAACAGTGAAAATGAGTAAATACATAAATTACCATGAGATGATACTTCAGTTTATGTCCTCTTGCTCTAGAGAGAAATTAATTTTTTACTGTTTAATTTCCATTTAAAAACTGGCATATTTTGTCACTTTACACAAACAAAACAATTCCTCCTTTTTTTTAATAAAGCTTTGTGTGATTGGCTTAGGCGAAATCTGACGGTAGTCTGGCGGGAGCGGGAGGCGAGGAGGGTGGTGCGCTGTCGGCAGGCGGCAAAGTGCGCTCGCGCAGCCTTGAGCCGCTCACCGGCCTCGCCATGTGGGCCTCCGAGCCGCAGATCATTGGTAATTTAATTTTCGGTTGACGATAACCTCGAGACGTGCGTAACGTTGACTTGATGGTAAGTACACATCAATAACAATGTGGCGTCAATTAGTGTCCAAATATCCACATTGTGCTCTTCTCTTCAGACATAAGATGTTAAGTCGGTTACACCAATAATTTTGTTAGCTACGTTCTTTAAACCGAAACTTTTTATGAGGCCGATTTGGGAGAAATATTGTTATAGCCAATTTCTATAATTTTCAAGTTAAATTGTTATCGAAAAATACAACTTGCAGTATGCCAAAACTTGAGACATTAAATTAATATGAAAACTTTATTACAGAATTAGTAAAAGGTGAACGCGGTTTAGGATTTTCAATACTTGACTATCAAGATCCACTTAGACCATCAAAGACATTGGTAGTTATCCGGTCTCTAGTACCTGGAGGCGTGGCGCAGCAAGACGGTAGACTTATACCCGGAGACAGATTGCTTTTTGTCAACGATCAGGTAATAAATATATTTAAAACTTTTTCTTGTAAACATGCTTCTGTTTTAGAATTTGATTGGAAATAAAAAGTACTTAAGTTTGATAATCTGTCCCTTAACTGATAATGGTGGCAGGGCTTTATTGTGAACTGCCAAGGAAGAAAAAACTACTTGCTGACTGTCAGCGAAAGTCTATCGCGGCGTCTATTTCTGCCGTTAAACTAGTGTTCAAAATTTCACTGTACAGAGGTCTTAATTACGAGGTACGTACATATTGTCTCAAAATTAAGGTAAAATATGGTGTCGTGAATGCCATCTTATCTAGCGACATATGTCACAAATTAACGTAAAACATTTCGAAAGGTGGTTCTCCTTATTTTATCGCTTCGTCGAATAGAATAGTAAAACGAAAATGATTAGCTAAAATAAGGAATTAATATGTTTGATACAGAATCTAGAGGATGCCAGTTTAGAACAGGCAGTAGCAGCGTTGAAGGGTGCACCGCGCGGCGTAGTCCGCATTGGGGTGGCTAAACCTTTGCCGCTAGCCGACGCACCCCCGCCGTTGCCCTCATCCGCGCCCCCTTCCAGCAACACTAACTAACGGTGATCGAGCGTCATATCGAAAAATAGCATTATCGAGTTATTCTTTTAGTAGGTTCATCAAAAATAGTATTGAAATTATATGCATCAATACATTTATCATGTATATATCTTATAATGATATTATTAAAACGTTTATGAAATGGTATTTAAAAATTGAGGGAGCTTTAAACATAAGTTGTGGACGCGGAATTTAATAGATTGTAATACAAAATTGTTTTAATAATTAGTTATGGTTATCAGCCACTTCACAAATAAATCTATGATTTTTCTTCAATATACGAGTATAAAGACAATGTTTCTAGACGCCTGCGGCCGCTTTGTGACTTGAGAAACATTCTAAGATAATGAGGTGAAATGTTATCCCTTTGTAGATATAATTACGTCTAGTTTCATACATGTAATGAAAAGTAAAGAAAAATGTCTATGTAAGCTTTTTTTATTTAAATATAAATACATTTTTGTTTACTCGTGATGTGTATTAAAACTTTTGTGCATTCCGTTTTATGATTATTCCATAACCATATTTAAGAATAATATAAAATGTATTTAACAAATTGTATTGTATAAATTATTTTAAATTGTTTTATTATGTGAAAAGTGTTTTATTACGCAAGAAAATACAATTTATGCGAATTATAAACATGTTTTCTTAACTAATAGTAAGAGTAGATGTAGATTAACATAGTATTATAACTATTATAAACAGCCCATTTAATGTTCCCACTGCTGGGACTTTTGAGGCCTCCTCACAATGAGGGAGCCTTTTATCTACTATGCTGGCCAAGCGCAGTTTGGCAGGTGTCACATATTCTTAAAAGCTCTTCTTGGAACATGACGGTTTCTTAACATGTCTTTCTTCACCAGAAGCTCAAGCTCAGTGGGGAACGAACTCGCGCCTCTCCGAGACTCGGCGCGTTAGACCACCTTACAAACTGAACCATCAGGTTCTCTATACACAGTATATGCCCAACAAATCAGACATTTTAAATAAGGTTCGGATTGACGTTGTCTGACGTCTATAGCAGCTATACGATAAACAGGTTTCCCTATTTGGGCAAGGATAAAAGGAGAGATTGTTCAGTAGCACTTGGGGAGTTTATTATACTTAGCTAATGGATCCTTTTAAACGAGGACGAAGAAACGTAACATAATTTATTTACGAGTGTATGATTAATCCAGAATTTACTTGCAAAAAATCTACAATTTTTAAAACAATTCAAGGAAACTAAAGAAAGTTGCTAAATTTACCCAAAAAGGATAAATTTTTATTGTATAAATCAAATTACATCACTCTTATAGTGTGAAAAGTAAGCCGAAAAAAGTGCATGTCCTAAAATCCAAAAATAACTCGTTACAAATAAAATAACAAACGTACACATGCCGGAGGCTTAGATTTTATAATAATACAAAATTTGGTGTAGATGTGGCAGACTAATCCGCAAGTAAATAACAGCGTGAAAGTGAAAAGTTGTAGGTGGCCATTTCAGGTAATTTTCAATATTTTGAACTTAGCAGAAATAAATCTCTGATATATATATATATATATCTTTGGTATAAAATAAAACGACGTGTGAAAACATTTTGGGACGGGTGTTTTTGTTCTCGTTAGCTACAACATTTAGCGATGCATATAAAAACATTAAAGAACATAAAATCTTTTTTACTATCAGATGAACGTCCAGCTTCTCTTGTCGCTTCGTTGAATGAAAATCTTTGTTTTAAATACATAAATCAAAAATTATCTGCATGGAATAATAAAATCTATAACTTTTTAATTACCTGTCAATTTCACCAAAACGCGGTAGGTATTACAAGAATTGTTGATAGGATTGCTGTGACATTATTGTCAATAAAAGAGGCATCTTAGTAACTGTATATATTTTAACAATATTTACATCTTCCCTTAGTAGAAAATTTACCTAAAAATTCTTATGCTCCTCCCCATAATTGAGCAATGGTAACCAAAGTTAACCCTTTTCCTCTCTTCAAAATACCCTTTTAAATAAATTATTCCTTATAGAACTCTTCAATAATATCCTTATATTTCTCGTACACCACGTTCCTCTTAATTTTAAGTGTTGGACCTAAAATAAATAAACAGGTAAATTAAATTTAAATTTGTGGGTTGAGTTCAAAAGAATAAATAATTTGTCAATAAAAATGTGCAAGTACAAAAAACGTACTTTAAGTAATCTCTAATTGTCTAAACGTACTGAATTTATTTTGTATGACTCACCCAATTCCCCTGTGTTCATAGAAAAGTCCGCGGGAAGAATCGCGAATTTTTGGACCTTTTGCGCATTGGATATTGCCTGTTTATTGGCTTTAGCAATTCCTTCCTCAATAGCTTTGTGAACCTTTAAAATATATAACAAAATATCCATTAAGAATGATTCATATTTAGTTTTAAACTCGTATACTAATTCCTGTTTATACAGTGTAGTAAAACATCTCGCGCCAATAATACCTAAAGCGTACAAGTCTTGGTCTTAGATATAATACGTATGAAAGGTTTAAAAATCAGAGAATTAACATTTGCTTCACGACAAAACGTAAAATGCATGAAAGTTCCCGGGATGGTCCTGTGATGCATAGCACGTACGGATACCTAGTTTGCATACAAATTAAAGAGGCGTTCGTTTTAAAATTATGTCTTTGTTTGGTCGTATGACGTCAGTAAATTTCAAATACAATTTAATATCAAATAGTACGTCAAGTATTAAACATAGTGGCGGCAGATCTTACAGCCGGATCCTTAGTTTTGACAATTTGACTGATCGTTTTCGCGTTGCTGCCAAGATTTTCCACCCATTTCCTGGTTTCTGTTTCCAATTCGTCCAGGGGATCGCCAGTGTCGCCGTTTATCTTGGTCTAAAATCGAGCAAGAGAAATATAAATCAATATAAATTGTCACTTTAATATTTCATTGTCTCTAATAAAATAATTTAGTCGATATTTTTACAATAAAAGGTCAAAAACACCCGTGACTAAAAAGTTTGCGTTGCACCTAACGGTTAGAACACAATACTAATGTCCAAAGATTATATTGTTATAAATTGGTCTCTAAAACGTTTATCTTACAAGTTATAGTATAGAATAAAAATTATAGTTCAGCTGGTGTGTCGACTAGCTGGTAGTTCAACGATCTATAAGAACCATGGAAAAAGCCACTTTTCTGATATCGATAAATATTCTATTTATTTAATAATGATGATCAGGTATTTTAATACACACAAAAAATAATAACCACCATATTAGTAGAGAAACGTTTAGCGGTTAAAAGATGTGATGTGAATAGCCTATAATTATGCTCAGCGTGATTTATTCAGAGATAAGTATGTGCAGCTATGTATTTTGAGGTGACATGATAATGTTTATACATACCTTGAGTGTGAGCAAAACAGAGAGGAACTTGCGCCGGTCACCGACCAGTACGGCATACCCCACATGCGGTAGTTGCGCTTGTATAGTCTGCTCGATAAGTACTGGCGCCACATTTTCACCACCGGCCGTTATCAATAGTTCCTACCAGATTAAATAATAAAGGAGATTATTCTAAGATCATCCTAATATAAAAAAAAAATATGTAAAACACTTATAAAAGTTGCTAGTTGCCGAGTGGTCCTCACCTTTATCCTTCCTGTTATAAAGAGTAGGTTGTTGCTGTCAACTCTGCCGATGTCCCCGGAGTGCACCCAACCCTCTTCGTCAACCGTCGCCCTGGTCTTCTCCTCGTCGTACAGGTAACCCATCAACACGTGTCGGCCGCGCATCATTATCTCACCGGGACCATTAGGACTAACTGAACCGCCAAATTTAGTTTCCGTACCCTCCAATATTTCGCCCGACGAATCCAACTTAAACCTTTAAAATATCGTAAATAACATTATTACTAAAAAAAATTATGTAGTTATTTTAATATTTCCCGTGATTTTAAGTGACGGTAACATGACACGATCGAGATACTCAAATGGTTGTAATCGATACGCCTGACAAATACGGTACTTAGTTGCAAAATATATATAGCCGCACTTTGCACTCGTCTCGTAATAAATATATTATATTTATATTATAATAACAATAAAGAATTACGTAAGATGAGAACATGTGACGACAGTATATACATGTGTGTGAATAAAGACTTATTCTTTCAAAATTTACATTAAATTAACACTGTACGTGAGGTCACCTGTAGTATGTAGCCGATTTACAAGAATAACAAATTTGATTAATAATTGCAATATACTATTAGTTACACGAAAATCGATTTTACTCTTAATGCAATAAAGTTCTTCCTAAATAAACTTGGCAACAACAAAAAACAAATTGACGCTTCTTTCGAATATTCCGATAAGGCGCTGTGTGATCAGGGTTTTATATTAATTGTCAGATACAAATATTAACCCGTTTATAGTACTATCATAATCAATCTGCAAGGAAAATATGCTTTTGTTAAAATATAATTTCGTAGCAAAAGAGGGAAAAGTTTTTTTTTTTTTTTTTGGATATTGTTATCCACTTGTTCTCCTGTGAAAAAGAAGATATTCAGCGGCCTAGGGCCGGGAGTGGCCGAGCACAGAAGGTATCCGGGCTGTAACCTCCCTTTTTATGTAGCAATGCTCGAGGGCTTCCTCAGAAGCCTCGGCTAGGGCCGCTACTTTATTTTATTTAATATTCACCGAGCTGGGGCGCCGTCGAGCTCTTTTGACGCTTCGACGATCGCTCTGCGGAGTGACTAGGCTCAAGAGCCCCCGATAGGCGACCTCGGCTTGGACTGTCACTGAATACGCGCTTAACATTCCGAATCAAGGGTGCCCGAGAGGGCCGAACCCCGACTTGATCGGTTGCTACTAATCGAACATTACTACCACTTTGCAAAGCGTTAGCCCATGGAGAAGAAGTGGAGGAAGAAACTCCCGCAATGCTCCTATCTCTAATGATTATCGGGGCCCCGCGACCCCAGATATTGACGAGTCTTCCTCGCCGGCGAGGTCG
>DWHU01002244.1:0-10326 GCA_018247975.1 Parides photinus
TTAAATATATCATTGAATTTAGTAATTAGCTTTTGGGCGTATTATTTAAATCACAAGATATTTCGAATTTACTTATATTATTAGCATTATTCAGTTAGGAATAGTTGTTATTTCAAAGTTTACCTAGTTTTTATAAGTATATTATTCCCTGTGTCACTATTTGAATATTATGCTAGATCGTATTTTCAGAAATACTTATTGTACCTTGAAATTTGCTAAATGAGTAAATATAGATTTGCAAATAAAGTGCCTGTGAAGTGGAATATACCCGATGAAATTATTGATACATATTATTATTTATTAAATTTAAATTATGTTGCAATAGTAAATAAATATTAATCAAAAATATTCTTCATAAAAGTATGTGTTTATTTAGAATTAGACAATGTTGTGTTATTTGCAATGAAATATTTTACACACGTTTATCAATAAGAATTTGACTGATCTTGAATGTAGCTTTTAAGTTTACCTTGTTGGCTTCTAAATTTGCTCATATTATTCACAATTACGTTAAAAATCTCTCCTCTAGTGAAATATTTAATAAGTATTAAATATTTTTAACTTATGAAAGACTTACTTTCTAACTGTCTTGATGTTCATGTATCGCTTTTCGGTGTATATACGTGGTAAATTGTTGTTAAATTATTATAAATCATTAAACTAATAATGAAAGTTGGAATGTTTTGTTCATTTATAGTCATTCACAGTCACGGCACAAGTCACACACTTAATACTTACTAGACGATCTTCCCCGGTGAAGTTTGGCCGAAACATTTTGTTGATAATTGTTGTTGATTATGTTCCTTTTCTTTTATTAAAGTTATTCTCAGTTTTAACTATTATAAAATAAATGTATATGTCAAATTCACTCAAAGCAAATTGTTATATGTTAACTATGGTATGTAACGACAGTAACCATTACCATTTTAAAAGTTGTCTAAGGAACACAAATCTTGTTAAATAAATTTGAAATGTACTCACCCGTTTTCCAATGTTAAAACAGAGAATTTAAATACGGATGTGATTGAAAATACAAACATCTTGATATTACACCTTTATAATCTATTGCTGCAGTAACTATTACGATTTTTTATGTCTTTACCCAACAATTAAGTTTCGTTACTGACATCGTTGATAATATTGACTAAAAAGGATTTTAAGCACAGCACACATTTGCGAAAGGTTTTCCCATATGTTAAATAATCTTGAATTATAAGGTACACAATGAAATTACATCAGTGATAGCCGAGTGGTTAGTGACCTCGGCCGGAGGTGGCGAGTTGGAGTTTAGCGAACACCAATATCTTTGCGTGAGTTATGTCCATTTTAAGAAATTAAATATCACTGGCATTATCTGCCAACCCGCACTTCGTCAGCGTGGTAGATTAGGACCAGAGGTCTCTGATTATGATAGAAGGCCCCGAGTCCCTGTAGTGAGAACATTAAGTGGTCTGTTAAAAAAAAACAATGAAATTAAACGACTTGAATGTTTTGTAGTAAAACATTTTTATTTAGATTATAAACTTTGATAAAAATAATTATATTAATAATATTTTTATGACAACTTACAAATATTCATCATATAAAAGAATAACGTAACATCTATTTAATTAAAAATTAAGTACAGTAGAATTTTATAAAGAAAATGCGCTAACATTTTCATGTTACCGTCATAACTAGTGTGACTAACTTGTCGGTGAGTCCACGCCGCGTCGCGCCGCCGCGCGCGCTGCCTTCCCGGTGGTGCCAGCTACCACCACCACCTCCTCACAATAAACAACCATTTTATCCTAAACTCTGATTAAAAATTGCACAACAGCGCCAAGCGACATCTGCAGGCGACGCCTCGCGAACGCGCACATTACTACTAGACTGTTTTACGTATTTTTATTGCTACTGACGTTTGTGACTTACGACGAGATTCAAAATCACGATCTAAATCATTGTAAGTAAACATTAAAGCTGCACAATTTATAATCATAAGTACATATAAATAAATATTGTTATATCGATACGTATAAGTAATAAAACAATGTTAGAGTCCGCCCCGCGTGAGAAAGGTAAATGCAGACTTTGAGCAATGAGATGGGTAAAAGTATAACAAATAAAATTTTATAGAGAGATTTCGATTTACTTAATAATAGTGAAAAGATATTAACGAGTGTGTAAAATATAAGTATATGGAAGATAACACTATCGCGTTACATGAAAGTTACACGAACGCAACCGCAGTTGAATTTAAACAAAAATAATACATAAAATATCAAATATTGTTATTGTTACCTTAATTTTGATTTCCCTTAATGAAAGTAATATAATGTAACAAACTATACTAAGTCACTATAGCTAAGTTAAGTATTCTAAATTATGTGATAATATGGCAGTTAATCGAACCGTCTGCGCTAGGCACTTCCTAACAAAATCTTGGGCGACTTTGTCTGCGACCAATCCCTTTAGAAAAGAACAGAACCTGGTTCTGAATTTTGATTTAATCGGTGGAATTTCACTTAACACAATAAAATAATTTGCAAATTATCTGATTTATTTTCATTTGTTTCGGTTATGTGTCATAAAATGTTTGATGTCAATTATCATAATTATTCATACCGAAGAATAGGGCTTGGACAAAATGTTTGCTCGCATGGCTCTTTGTTGCTCACATGGCCCGATCACTAACGTAACGAAGTCGAAAGTTAAAGTATTATTATAAAACTACTCAAATAAAATCTTAAAATATAAATGTACCACTACCGACAGATGTGTTAATGTTCCAGAATGAAATTTGTGACTATTTCATATGACTATATAAATGTAAATGGACTTTTACAAAAACGTCGACTGTTATACTTGTATAATAAAAAAATAAATGTTTATTACTTCCTTTCATCGCTTCTTATAAACGTTGGCAATATTCCGATAAAAAATGGAATAAAATGTTCGATTAAAGTTTGAGTGGTCTGAATAAATTACCGCAGGCGATGTTTAGAAACATTGATGATTTTAGTCTTAAAACTAATGTCAAATTTACTATATGATTTTATTGAGCGAGCTTATAAAAGCAAACTTATTTATAAAACTTAACAAAGTGGATGGCATTTAATTTGACTTAACACACTTATAATAGAAAAAATAACATTAATATTATTCCAAAGGCACTATAGTACTTATTTACTGTAGATACATCTACATATTACAAAACGTTTGTGACAAGAATTTCTTACTTTATCATCATGGCAAGATTTAAAGGTACCTGTTGAAACAACTACAATCTAGAATGATAACCGAGTGAATGGCACACACGTTTTATTTCATCTAAGCGGCAGATTAGTTTTCATTCCCATGTAAGGTACTTCATGTAGTGTGAACAAGTTGTCCAGCTACATTTTGTTCCGACATACTTCCGACCCATCAAAAAGTTGCTTGCCATCCGACACGTGATGTTTTCTAATTTCATAAGGTACTAAAATAGATATTTACAAAATCGGTTACTCTATTCGACGAATGATCGCCATTCTACAAACGTTCATTTGTGACATTCGGTTTGTGATTACAAGATTATTGTGATGTAACGCTTAATAGTAAATTTCAATCTGAGATCGACAATTTTTGAGACCTTAATATATAATTTATGAGTGTATAATGGGAATGTCAATACGACTCTTAGCTTAATCCGCCACAGATAACTAGATTAATCGAAATTGTTCACATACAAGTATTGTAGTGTCAGAGAGCGTTTTGAGCAGGCGTCGTGGTTTGAGCTTCGTGCGATGGTGAGGACGCGGGCGTGGGGCGTGGGCGCTAGTGGTCGAGCGGCAGTTCCACGAATGTGATGTCGTAAAGTGGTTCATCTTCGCTGGCGCCCGCCGGTCGCACTTCCAAAAGGAACAGATCTTCATTGCAGTAGTATGCCAGCATTTCGTCATCAATTTTGGCCGTAATCCTACAATGAGTGATTAAGAAAATGTCATTATTCACTCTCATTTACGTTTATTAATTATTTGTACTACCCACATAAGGATTTTCTACAACCATGTGATAATTTCGTAATTATATTCTATATTAATAATACTTTTACAGGGGTAAAAATGCTAGTGCTCTTATAATTCTGCAGTGTAAGTTTGTGTACAGGAATAATAGTGATTTATGTATAGGTATCTATTACAAAGCGTTTTGAATAGTTATAGGGGATATTTCGTAAATGAAGCATTGTGAAGTTAGTGGCGCGCTCTCAAGTGAAGCGGGGCCTTGTTAACGCGAGGCGGCCGGTATGTGCTTAAAGAACTGTCTGAGGCCAATGGAAACCACTTACCCTTTCTTGTTCTTTCGATAAAGATTATTAATTGCCGAACTTGAAATTTTGTACTTATTCTCAATCTGAAAATGAGCAAAAATAAAAACAATTACAATGGGCCTTTGGTTTTTTAAACCGAGACGTCTCGTCTAACGGGTCGACGTTGGCTCAGTAACCGGTCTAGTGGTTTGACAAGGACAATTTGGAAGTCTAGCTCGCGAACCACAGGAGTGGTTTGATGCAGCGGCCGGCCGCGCTGGTGTTAATTACAACATGCAGTTATGATGATCGTGTGTTGTATTAGACGGGGTTATAAAGCGCCACATCGGTTACAGCGACGCCGCGGGCGGCGGCCGCAGCGGCCGGCACCCGCGACGTGGACGAAGCGTCTCGATTCCCTTCGTTTACGTTTCCATTAATACAGAACAATACGTCCATAAACGAATATCGACACAACGAGTAAACGAGAGAACATTAAAGTACATTTCGCTCACTCGTGCTCTTTTGTTAGCTGACATCACCAAGGTTATTCTCGTGCTCACCGCTAATAACGGCCGCATTCTTGATACGTAACTTTGACTAGTGTTAAAAGTTGTTTAAAGAAGTCAATGTGACATATCAAGCTTGTATGGTAAAAAAGCACTCACAGCGTGTAACAATCCTTGTGTGGTGGGCGGAGCTACGTGTAAAGGTGTGTAGACGTCGTCGGTGTCCTGGCGCACGTACAACATTACCCTTTCGCTGAGCGGCGGCGTGCTGGTACGCGCGCGCTTGCCGAGCACGCTCTCCAACTCGAGCGAATCCTTGCGGTCGCTGTAAGGTGATAACCCGCCGACGTCGGATCTATACCTACAAAATAACACAAATATTAAACCAAATACTTATACGACAATCGTACGATCCTTTCTTTACTAAAAATGTAGTAAACTCACGCCGGGGCATCTGGTGGGAAATGATTATGGAATTTCAGCGCTGGCACTTGTGGTTTTGCTGCGTGTAGAAGGAATGGTGACGCTCCTTTCAAGTGGGCTTCTGCTAATGCTGATTCATCGTGACCGTAAAAACCTTGAATATCCATTCCAGCTAATTTATCGATGTCTTCGGCTGGACTAAACAGCACTGGTGGTTTTGAAAGGTCTGCCATGGAATAAAATTCACTACGCTCTGTCACGGGATGATAAATTTCATCAAGCTTTTTTCTATTTGTAGCTGATAATTTTCTTTTCGCCGCTCTCCTCTCTTCGTCTCTTGTTTTTCTTTCAGCGCCCTTCAACAATAAAAAAATTGAAATAAAAACAGAAATGTTTAAGAAGAACGAAAAGGATACTTCAATTCGATTAGCCTTACCTTATCACAAAAAACTTTTATTTGACAGTACCCTCTGTGATATACTTGTGTATCTCTTGGATCTTCAAACGTGTCGATTTGAATGTGCAATGGAAGGCCCTGTAAAAAATTTAAATCCATGTAATCGAAGAATAATATAATAAAATACTCAAAGTAAAACAGTTACATTTGTTAGTCATGTCCGGGGTTTTTAACTTTCTCGGATAGCCTGCATTTATCAATCGCCGTAAACAATTAGACAACCATTTAAACAAATTATTTCGTTTAACACAATTTCACGCTTATTAACTTTGCTTAGCTCAGTATTCAAACAAAAATAGTTTATAATAAACGTTCACACAAGGGATAATTGCGATAAATTTACAAATAAGGAAAAATATGCACGTGTCTGAATCGAATCGCGTTAAAACGTCTTAATTGCGTTGGTTCGAGGTCGGCGATGCGGCGGCGCGTCACCGTACGACGGATTGGTAACCGAGAGTCTGATAGAGGACAGGTTTACTATCAGCAGTTTGGGGTAATTTATAAACATTCGCGGATTTCATCAAGAAATCGTCGTCGCTACCGTCTATGCCGCGAAGTCATTGCACATCGTCGATGTAATCAAAAACTGCGTTTTTAAGCAGCTTTGCGACAATCCGGTTAGCGACCTCTTCATCGATGTGACCTCGTCCTAACTTTATACATATATACATCATCATTATCATTAAGTGCCATCTACAAACTGAAGTTGGGCAGCCAATCATAGAAATCTTTTCGAATCCTGTGCCATTCGGTTAAGTGTTGTGTAATTCAAATTTGTCTACTACTCGTATGTACACCGATTACTCTTTGTTATTACTCCTTTATTTTCATTAGAATTTTTCATTACAGTCATTATTGTAAATAGACTTTATAATGAATTTCGTGTTTTACTAACCTTTACACCTTTTTGACTGCTGAAATCTGTACTAAGGCACTGCACTGCGATGTTGATCTGTAAAAATTTAAAAAAAAATTTTTTACACATGTAATATGCATTTAAACTAAATAATTTTACGATTATTTCATAAATTGTAAGTTTTTAATAGAGCTTGTAGTTACTTTGCGATATTACACCGAAGGGATGTTTTTATGAGAAGCCGGTTACAGAGGCCGCTGTCCGCGCTATGCCTCTCATTACCTCACTCTATGCAAATGACCCCCCTGAGTTTTTACTCGCCGCCGACACCGCCACTGATCACTGTCACAACGCATATTTACTGTCGCAAACGACTCGCATCCGGTATGGTTTTGTGTAATAATTAATAATTGCAGATGACACTTATCGATACCGTGGAAAAATAAATAAATGCATTAATTTAAGTGCAGCCCCTTTGTTTTTGAATCATATTTAAATTCGTAATGAATTTCTACTTTACGAGTGTATGCTCAAGTTACTAATGAATTTTAATTGCATGATACATATATAATAAGTTTTTTTTAACCCGAGGCGATGAAAGTAATGTAACTAAAAAAAACTTTCACTACTTTTAGTTTAGCATCGAATTATAGTAATAATTCATTATTAAAATGTTTAAATTGTTTTTCAGTGTAGGTATAAGCCGCATTACATGTTAAAGTTTATAAGAAATAGCCACCAGTGAGCGTTGTCACTGTTGTCATAAACCGAGGCAATTAAAATAATTTTATGTTCAAATAAATTAACAAAGTTTCGTAGTAAAACTTTCTTGTGCAGAGGACGTTAATTAAACAAGTAAGTGGTTTTTATAATGTACGTATCCATTGTTTTTGTCAATATAGATTTTCCCAAGAATTGAGAAAGGGAGCAAAATGTTTACAAAAAACTGTAATGCTAGTTTAATTATAATAATAATGGTTGGCATCGCTGCACGTTCGCTGTGTGGTATGGGATTCTTTTATACGCGGTGCAGTTACCATTTTTTGTTCGGTGGACAAAGCTATTCTGCCCAACATGGATACAAGCTTCAATTAAATTGATCCTTAATTAGTGCAATAAAATCATGATCCACATTTTAATTTCTCAAAAAAAGAATTAAAGTACGCACTTACAATATGTCCTTCTTAATGTATGTGCATATTTATGCATATCAGAAGCAACTTACCTTTATTTGCAGCTAGTTCTTTGCATCGTCTATTTCTATTAAAATATTATACCGATGTTTTGCTTATTCGACATCGTAAATGTGTATTTTATATGCGCGCATGATACATCTACGTACACCGTTTATGGTTAGACAACCAAATGCTATTAACGTTAAATTTAATGAATGGCAATGAAAACTTTGTGTTGTTCAATTAAACCTTGAGCTGTGCTCCCAAAATTAAAACCTGATACGTAAAATTATTTATATTACTTAATGGTTTATATATTACATGAACGTTAGGAAAATAATGTTTACATTTTTAACGAACTTTTTTACAACGGACTTCATCCTGTTATCGGATGATAAGGTTGACGTAGTCACAGTCAGACTATAGATCTAGAAATCAAATAATACTTTTATAAACCCTATTTAGTTATATTTATACCGCTTAAAAATAAACGATTTCTTTAAATTTTATTAAGAATTCGATGTAATTAAAAGTGAAACATTTATAATAACCTTGGCGGCACTTTCGAGTGGGTTCCAGTAGACAGCGATGGCGTTGTGCGCGACCTCTTCGATGCAACCTGCAAGACCGATGCTATTCTTCGTGTCTGCAATAAAACAAAAGTTGGTCATTAATCTTGTCTACAGGTAATTGTGGGCAAAGCTCTCGGAGATTTCGATTAAGATATTAATGCACAATACGTCTTCGGGGACGGAAATTTATTTTGCGCGGCGTAAATAAGTGATGTTATCGATAGATTGGCGAATATAATGTAGGTAACCTCAAAATTAGCAGCTTTGGGAATCTTAATGTTCGTCTTATTATAGTGACCTAAACTAAAATTAACACCTTTGTTTATTATACTAATAGTGACATTTTAACTTTGACTTTGATAATCAACTCTTATTTTTTACTTGTTAATTATAAACTTTAATTGACAAAATTTTTAAGGTATTTTTTCATTACTTAGAGAAAAAAATCATATTTCAAAATTTTTAACCCTTTTACCCCCCCTATTTTTTTATCTTATGTTTTTTTTCTATCCACAGACCTGCAATAAAATTGCAAGATGGCAGTCTAATATATTGATTGGTGTTGAACTTTCTTAACCTAAGTATACTTTGATTATCTAAAACGCTTTCTAGTATAAGTACATCCCCACACTTTACTTATGGGAAGTGAATTTTACTGAACTCAAAATATTTCGTAGATATTATGTATATGGCAAAATGTTTGCCGGGTCAGCTAGAAGCTATATAATAATTCCACTAACACGTAGCACCGTTCGGTCTGGAAGACAGTAGTATCTGTCATTCTTTTGGCCGCCGATCAAATTGCTGTTAAAATGTTTATTTAAAGTATTTCTTTGTATTTATCGTATTTGTTTTTAAGATAGTAACGGACGGAGGTCGTCAGTGAGTAATCAGTCGGTGGTGGCGCAGCGCGTGGGCGCCCGCTATCACCCGACGCGCAATCTGTGCGGGCGCGCGCCGCCCGCTGACGTGTTTATGGGACGCGGCTGTACCGCCGCCCGCCCTCACGTTGCCTTATTGTTTGACTGGCTTTAACGAATTTATGAGACAAACTAGCGTTGCTGCTATTTGGCGCAAGTTAACACCTACACAAACAGCTTATAATTGCTACTTTTCAGTCCACTGACTCCAACCGAACAACGACTACACCCGTGAAATTTTATAACTGATTACTATCTTTACTTTCATACTTTTGTAATCAATAATTGACAACGCGTCTGCGTTGAATTATAGTTTTATAATAAAACAACATTAAAAGCCCACTAAATGTCCCCACTGCAGAGACTCGGGAACTTCTCTCGTAATGAGAGAGATTGGCCTTTAATCCGTGCCAATTTGAAGATACTATAGGAAGGTCTATACGTACTAACCTATATAATACCATACACGACTTAAACTGTCCACTTTAAGAGGCTTAGACTAAGCACCTTCCATGCTCTGCCCCCTCTAGTTTGGTGTAGCTCTAGATCTTCGAACGAGTACATATAATTAACCAAAAAAAGGACAGCCCCCTTAATGTTCCCACTGCAGGGCTCGAGGCCTTCACTAATAATGAGAGACTAATGGCCTTAATTCACCACGCTCGCCAAGTGCGGGTTGGCGGATAATGCCAGTGATATTTAATTTCTTAAAACGCATAACTCAAAGTCATCGGTGCGGGCCAGGCTCGAACCCGCGACCTTCGAATCTGAGAATCGAGGCCGAAGTCCCTAACCACTCGGCTATCACGACTATTTATATATTTGTATCAAAAACCAAAGTAAAATGAGCTAAACTGTGTAAGTGTTTACACAATACAGATTTATTTTTGCAACCTATTGCCTATCACGATCGGTTGTAATAACATAATTACAATTATGTAATTTTATCAGATAACACAAGACAATTATTTATTCCTAGACAAGCGTTTTAATTCTTAATATAATTGCTGCACGGTAAGTAGTTTGAAATGTGTGACATAAAGACAGTAACCAACAGAATACTTAATATTATAAACGCAGGGACTTGTTTTTTCTAAAACGTGCAATATGTTTATAAATATCCACAGCGAAAAAACCTGCT
>DWHU01002245.1:0-10325 GCA_018247975.1 Parides photinus
CTTTACTGTGATCCGGTTTAAAGGACATTGTGGCTAATGAAATTAGGTAACTATTTAGACTTATAAGAGAAGTATGTGCAGAAGTAAACACTTCGTACTTTTTACAGAAATAACATTATTTTGTCATTGGTCATTAAGTTATTACAAAAGTAATTTTATTTTAATGTTTGAGTGTTTTTTAGACGAATTAGCTAATCTATTATAATACATCTTTGTAACCGGTAGTAGAATGGCAAAGGAAAGTAAGTAGTATAGTAAGCATATCATATTAAAGCCTATTTTCGTTGTTAAATATCATTACGCAAAAGTTAAAATTTTTGATTTTTGGAGATTCTGCGTCATCCTCACCTAGTAAACTCTCCAATGTTTGGAGACGTGATGATGACGATGATGTAAACTTTTCGTGTTCAACTTTGAAGTTTGCTGTTGCTCGTGATATTACTGGGGTAATTTAGCTTTGTGTATTAAAAGGAGGAAAATGTAGCGTAATGTTTGCTTTATATACTAGCGCCTCATTGAGAGACAGGTTAATCTATTGAGAAAGAAAAAATGTTTAAAGGTTACTTTGTTCTTTTCAGAAGGTTAGTTTTTTCCTCGAACATATGAAATTGAAGGAGGTTATATGTTATTATTGCGGTATTATTGAATCTGCTTATATAGATTATCGAATAAAGAGATTTTACCAATAGAAATACGTTACAGCTAAACGGCGATAAAAGAACCTTCTATTCGATGGAGGGTCGCTAAGTGGAAATGTTCTTGAAGGTCTATTTACAAAATTAGGGTATTGAGCAAGAGGAAACAATTTCTTTGTTTACTTTTATTTTATATACGTATACTACTATCGTCGCTCTAAATACAGAGACATAAGATTGATATCAGAATGGAATAATTAAACTTAAATCAATTTTGTTAGTGTTAATATAAATGTTGATATAATGCATTTAATAGTTCACAAACTTAATCGTTTTGCAAATGCGATAATTTCGTTAAATAGAAACAGTGTGTAAGCCGAAAACCAATTTTCACTGGGAACAGAATCTAAATGCACACGTAGATTATGTTTCATTAACAAAGCAACGCATTTAAATTAACGATTCAAATTTGCTTCTAAAATCTGTTTCTAATGGTGCAGTTCAATTATTTTGTTTATAAACATAACATAAACATGTAGTGTGTATATTATAGTATAACAAAGTTAGCAAAAATGTAATTATTTCGCTAAATTTAGCAAGTACTGGGGAACACGTTTGCGCCCATACAATCATTAACACGGTTATTTGGGCTTTATCGGCAAAGAGATTGTGCTCGGGGCAATTTATTAACAATTTTCCAGTTTACCGTAACAAGAAAATCCCTAAATAAAAGTACTTTATTTTGGAGTAATTGGAAAGAGTGCTAAACCTTGTCGGCTTCGTTAGTAATTAGCATTAGGAGAAGAACGTTAATTTTAATAATGTTTTAAAATGTACTCTTGAAAAAATTCTGTTAATGATTACATCTGTGTCTATCTCCTAGTGATATTTTTGATACTAACGGTATCTGTAGCCAAAGACCGAAAGACCGTCTATTGTGGTTAACATTTCTGCCATCAAACTGTAGTGTCCAAATAACTTTAATCAGGTTTGAAAGCCTTGCAACTAGTGTAACAATGTGGAAATAGTGGGAACATCTGTTATGTTAAGACGACGAGTACAATATGATTTATGTATGTCAATCTAATTAGCGTCACTTTGTTATAAACTGATGTATCACTTACCATTTAATGAACGACTCGTCCGTTTCGTCGTTTGATTAAATATAATATAACAACAACGCATTTCAAACCGGATTAAAATGAACTATCACACTCTTATTGTTCAGCTAGAAATATCGCTGTTGTAATGGTTTATCTATGCGGTATGAAAATTAATTAAAAAATATATGTATTTAAGGAGTTATATCTAAAAGTTCTTCAATTATAGTTAGTGGATATGACTCTACACTTGATATCTAGTAATATAGACTCTCCTTTCATCTCGGGACGCTATAACGCGTGCATGTAACTGCTAGGCGATAACAATAAGCTGAAGTGATACCTAGCTAGACAGCCCGCCGAGTAGAACATTGTTATTCAAAGGAC
The DNA here is from genome assembly GCA_018247975.1 of Parides photinus. Classification (NCBI taxonomy): domain Eukaryota; kingdom Metazoa; phylum Arthropoda; class Insecta; order Lepidoptera; family Papilionidae; genus Parides; species Parides photinus. The sequence goes on from DWHU01002245.1 coordinate 2,123, forward strand.
CACTTTACAACGTATAGTGTTCAACGGCATTACCTGGAGGATCAGGTAAACTTAACGAATAATATATACATACTATCATTATGTCTATAATAAGTAATAGTTACTTACTACTAAAAAAAATATCATTAACATTAGTTCTTTATTCTTTATTCTTTATTGTACATAAAAGGACAAAATACACAAATAAAGGTGAAGAGAGAAAGGTAAGGCAAGCTTAACCCTAAAAGAGTTTTCTACCAGCAAACCTGTTAAAGAAAGTAATAAGTGAAAAGTAAAAAGCAGGTAAGTGTATACAATAAAAAAAAAAGATTAGAAAATAGGGAGATTAATAAGGAGAGAGGATAGTTTTACACTTACCAAACATATTCTGAAATTTCAAAATGTATTCTCGTTGCCGTCTGTGTTTTCTTACAATGTTTTAATATTTTTACCAACAATAGGCTAATGTTCAACTTCACATGATGTTAAGTGACTAAGTAAAGCTGTGGAAGCATGTTCATCTACAATATATACGTTGTCAATCGGAATATATTAATAAAGTTATAGCGTAACATATGGAAGTGGACCGAAATCTCATCCGCCGTGGAGCTCTACCTTGCGGAAAGTCGGAGCTAAGAGACAAACTTCACAAAGACGCATGACTAGAAGAAGAATAGCACTGATGGATGCACTACCTTGAAACGGATTTCAACGTGTGGCCTCGGATTCAAAGCTTTATGTTACAAAGCAAAAGGTTAGCCACTGTCACGGAGGTAGTAAAAAGAAATGTTTAATTTTCGCTCGACGCAAGTGAAATAAAATTGAATCTTCTTTCAGAAAACAACGTAATTGCAATTTTGAGTGCCGACTCACCCTTTCCGATAAATGTATCCACTTCCTCAAAATGTCTGTAGATGAAAGTGTTTCAAAAGGCCCGGACAGAGCCGTCAAGAATAACACCGTGAAGAAACGTTTTATCGGATCCCCAATATGAACCATCCACTTTCTATTATTATTTTCGTAGAAGGATATTCAACAGTTTCAGTGCGAATACGTTTGTAAATTCTTATAAATAAATTTGTACTATCTATTCTTATCATTAATATCAGATATAACCAATTGTTTGTTATATTATAATAATTTCATCATCAACTAATTTCACTAGTTCATGGCTTAAGCTACATAAACATAGCTTTACAATGTCTAAGAAATTAGTTTTGTGTATAACTTAAAATTATGGCAAAAAAAATAATTTATTTGTATGAATGTTTACGATTTAATTTACCTCATAACAAATTAAATTATTTTCTTTTAAGTTCCAGAAATCAGTGGCTTGTTATAATATCCTCCAGGTAACTTTCATATCTCTGTAATTTACATCTGAGATGCTTCGTACAAACAACTTGTGAACGTCAGACTTCGGGCAAGTGTTACTGAACTAAGTTAGCGTCATATAAGGTAGGTATATACATATCTTTGATACGGTTTGGTGTCTGGTATATATCAATGTTCGCGTAACATATAACAAAGTAAATGGATCGCACGTCGTATAACAAACAAAGTTTAATATCGAACTCCGCGAACACCCGCATATCGATTTTCAATATTCGACAAGATACACAAGGTAGCGTATAAATTTCGAGTTGATTATTTTGTTAGGAAAATTTAAGGTCTCTTTTTATTTATTAAACGAGATTGAAACGTAACTTACGCATAATTTTTTTAATGAAAGGGAGCACAATATTTACGCCTTATTTTGGGAAGGCCAACGACTGATATTTAATTTTTAATGCTTATTAGCAAAACATTTTAACAACTATAAATAAATGTTGTATAAATAGCACAAATTTAACAAAAATCATGAAACGTTTAGTTTCATTATCTTTATTTAACATTTATCGAAAACAGAGTGGTCTTTCTTTCTGAACTACTTAGAGAGTAACAAAATTAAATCACTCGTTATTTTTTAAAAGCGAATCAAGGAGAAAAGTTTATTTAAAATAGTAACTAATGAAAGCAAATTTATAAATTGATTTGCTTTATTATTGATTGCATAAAATTTGTCTTTTCATCGTCATTATTTCAGTCTATTGTTACTACTATGTATAAACCTCCCGTGTCGATTTCCAGCGTTTCTCTATCACTTCACCAAATAGCTAATTCTCTAAGCCGTTAAATTATAAAAACTCTCATTTGAAATACAATAAACCTAAACCTTTATTCGTAGGTCTGCTCCCGGAGGCAGTTAAGGTGTGTACCATCGCAGTACTTATTTCTGCCACCTAATAGACACAGACATTGTGTTTTGTAATTATTTTACCGGGTAACTAGATTTAACATCTCGAATATGAAAGCGCGAGTATAATATAGTACTGTGTATAATACGTTAAAATGTAGAGATACGTTGTTATGTATAGGCGTAACACTTACCATCAGATAAACCACAAGAACTTTTTTTTCAGGGTTCTATATGTTCCCACTGCAGGGACTCGGTCTTCTCTCATAATGAGAGAGTATTTGTCCTTAATCCACCACGCTGGTCAAGTGCGGGTTGGCGGATAAAGCCAGAGATATTTAGTATCTTAAAGCGCACATAACTCAGAATAGTCATCCGCGACCTCCGAACCGGAGGTCGAGGTCCCAAACCACTGGGCTATCACGGTATTACAAAAATTAAACTAAACAAAATAAGTGTTTCAAATTATTGGTAATGATAAATGGAAATAAAACAAGTTGAAAGTTTATATTTGAGGTTAGAATGATCTACCTTGCTTTCTATTAAGCATTGTACTCTCTCGGCACGATGCCAGCGTGTAACATGTTTCAATAGCCAATGCTCAATAAACGACGACGTAGCCCCGCCGTAACAGATACACACCAATATTGTTTAATAGAGCATTGTATAGTTTATTGCGGCGGACCTATTACATACGGACTAATTACCTTTGATGTTAGCAGTCAGGGAAATACGAGGAATATTGGCAATTAGTATCACTATTTAATCAACATCATTGAATCACCTCTAATTAGGAATTATATACATTCCGTTGCAGAGCGCTGGAACGCTTTGTTAAAACTTATATACCTCCTGAAATTTTTGTTGACGTCCTAAAATTGTACAGAATTTGTCGTATCATATGAAGCTGTGGGCATCGTAATCAGCCTGCGGCAATTTTCACTATGAGTTTGTTGTTAGAGGAAAACTTATCATCATTAAAAATTTACCACATAAGTCCTTGGAAGTTAATCAGGACTGTGTTACGAGGTAATCATTTCATTACTATGGAATAGAAGTCTTGATGAATTGTTAGCACGTATCCATTTGTACATTTTTATAGAAAAGATATGAAACTATGATCTTAAACGCTGGCCTACTATGGATTTGTAGATGTCGTATATTCGCGTAAGTTATTTAATGTGTTTTCAATGTATCGATTTCCTGAGTTTTCCATTTCACGAAATCTTTTATTTAATAATTTAACAGATTATTTTGTTTTTACATTTTAATATGTCAAATTTATATATAGTAGCATCGTAATAATTTTGCGCAATGCGGAGACACATGCCTTTTGGCGGCGCCATCAAAGGAAATCGTTGGTGCATCTGTGAATACAACGTAGCAGAGATGTTTGTGATTTGAATTATAAATCTATTCTCATACTTCTTTAACGCTATACAGAAGATACCGGTGGCAGTAATGAAGATGCCACTTAAGAAGTACCACTGCCAGAGAAGAGAACTACATCTAAAATCTTTGTTCCTATCCATACTTAAAAATAAACTTACCAATATATATTTAGCATATATAATAATATTTAGGTTTAAACATTTTTGTTATCTACATTGGAAAGTAATAAATAACTTTTCTATTGCTAAAATATAACATACGGCTGTTCGAGAAAATATCTTACCAACAGCCAAGGAAGAGCTTTTAAATTTTCCCAAGACATAGTTTATGTTACTAAAAAGATCAAAACCAGTCACTTAAATATTTAAAATGCATCTTAACGAAAAATGCATAATTTAAATAAAACCGTTTAAAAACTAAAAAACCTCTGTCCATTGTAGTACTTCGTTTTGTCAAAGTTATGAAATTTCTGTAGCAATGATGATTAACGTCTTAGGATTCTTGGTGAAATATACATTATAACTAGCACCACATTGTTATAAGTATATCTATTTATCATCAGGTGAACATACTATATTTAAATTGTATGTCTTTAATGGTTGAATTGTAGTAGTGTAATATAATTAGCATTATTCGTAGTCGATAAACTAAGGGAAGTTTTGTTTAATGCTTACCCAAGCCAATGAAACCGATGAACCAATCTAATAAGACTTCGCCGTGATTAGTACTGTACTAAAACTTCTGCGGGTATCCGGGAACTTTATAACGGTCGGAAGGATCATACGTAAGTAAGATACATAGAGATAACCTTCCATTGATCGGTTCATTTCGCCAAAACTACCAACTTGTTATTGAGGAACAGAGAGTTGTTACCTCCGAAGTTCTACTCTGTTAAAAATTCTTATATCGTTTTTACTTTCGGTATATCATCATCATATCATATAGTTCTAAATGTTTATTAATCTCTTTATTGTATGTATCTGTTAATATAAAAGATTTTATCTTCTATATCTGTAATGATTTAAAGAGTATCAGAGTTAATATTACACAAGTAAATATTTGTATACTGTAACGTTTATTGGAAGTTACAATATGGCGGATCGTGAATAAGAAATAAAAATCAAATACCTAAACCTCTTCAAGTAAAAAAATATAATACATACCAAATATTACGCCGAAAAATTTGTAATATATTATAAGCTTTCAGATGATTTCAATTTCATATAACGTTCAGTGATAGAAGTATGTTCATCCAAATTACGTCAGGAATACAAGATTATTAACAATGAGAATAGTAAGTAGTCAGACAAATTAAAACTTCCAACGCCATTCAAACCAGAACAAAGTGGTTAACCTATGCGCTACGAACAGATTAGTGTAATTAAACAATTATAACGATACATTTTTATATGAATTGATTTATTAATTCATTTGTAAATACGGCTTACGTTCAGCAATGGGCGTTAATGACTGATGATGATAAATATATCTTCTTGTGATCTCGAAGATCTTTCATGTTCATAATCCTTTGTATTAATATGATTGGTATATAAGAGTAATTAATAACGGTTTTGTCTTATTTCATCATATATTAAAATATGTTTTGCTATAAAAGATATTATATATAGATTTAGATATATTTTTTAAATTGTACTCTTACGCGATCGGAACAGCTGGACTGAGAAAGGACCGTTCTAATTAGTAGCCCGTCGCTACGGAAAGAATTTAAGACCCAATTACAGGCAAAGGGGCATTCCTTGTTAGTTGTTAAGGGCAACGAACCGTACTGACACAATGATTGTACACTATTTGTCTTCATCTTGATTTGTTTTTCGCTTAGATTGGATGTGGGTGTACATATTCTATCACTTATCTACAATCTCATACCGTTTATATGTCCGCAAAAACTATCAGTAACGTTTTGTTTGATAGCTAAAGTTAGCAAATTAACAATTCGATCCCTTTCGATAAGATTTTACGGTTGATGTTTATTTAGGTAACAAATCTACCCTGCACAAATTTCTTGTCGTTATCTCAATTACAATCAGTTAACATGACGCCATTGCTCCCTGTAGGATAATGAATCAAGAATTAGCATGTCCTTTCCCTTTGTCTTCATTTACAACCGATAAGCTGTCACAAATATAACAAAACGTAATATTGTATAATACACTTATAATTTCCATGTTTTTCTTGTGATTAATGTTTATCGAACTGTCTATTATGTGTATATTAATATAGTTATCTTAAAAATAAGAAACATGGCGGCGGATATCTAACAGTACAATGTACTTAAATAAGACTTTATATGTTCTAAGATATATTGTGAGTATCCTATATATCCGGTGATAATTTTACTATATATGTGTTACTATAGATTTATATCATACAGAATACCATAATTAATTATTATAAAACAAAATAATTGTAACAAATCTTAATAGACATCCTACAAATCGAATGATTAAAATGGAATTGTGCAGATTCAAATAATACTAATATGTGAAATTCTGAATTGATTGCTAAAAGCAAAGTTTTGAATATGAATATGAATCGCTATTATATGCTATGAAATTTTAAGTAATAACTATTCCGCCATTATAATAGATTAGTATATCCACAAAGATCTATTTTCATGTATCTCATTACTATAAACAAGCCTTACTTTTATGTAAAGGTACTTGTCGGGCATGGCGAGAATCTGATATCGTTTAAAAGGTTTATGATGTTCTTAAATAAAGTTAATGGCCCTCTGGAAGTTTCACTACGAACCCTAACTTTACCTTTGGGCTATTACGCAGTGTAACGATTGGATTTATTCCTCATTGAAAGACTTACTGCTTCGGAGAAAAAGCTTACTTTCTTGTGTAACAAAATAAACAGGTTAGTGAAAACATTCATTGAAATCTCGTTATAATATCAGTTGCGACTTTATTTTTTATTAAAACATTGATTAAATATATAGATAAATATGTTGGTAATGAATATACTATTCGGTTGGGGCAACTTAAGGTGTTAGGAGGAAACATTCTGAGGTACGGGTTTAACATAATTTTACTACCCTTGCGGTGAGTAGTCTAATACGTGGAATGATTTTGAAGGAATTCTCTTATAATTCCTAACAATAAACGTTAAATATTATAAATATTACATCTCCTATATATAGCACAACATACACAATTAGGCAGTTAAGAATATTAGTGTCATGTCGGGCTTAGAAACAGAATGATACTACACAAAAAAGTTATATAGATATGAAAGAATTCGTCTTTGCTTAGTTAAAAGATTTAGAGCGCAGGATAGTAAAGTAGTTTTCAAGAATAATGGTCTTAAGTGCATTCGAACCGAAGTACTTTGACACAGGGTACAAGCTCAGTAAGTAGCTTTTTAAAGTCTCATAAATTTTATAAAGTATCAGCAATAAAGTTTGACTGTTATAAAGGTAAATAATGATAATAGCATAAAACGTTTCTTTTTTACGTATAAATTAATATTCAAAATGAATATTTAAAACTATCAGAATTAATACTATACTTTTGCATTGTTCATAAATATTATTTGTGAAACAATTAATGTTTATAGCATTTATTATAGTTAAAATTACTTAATGAAAATAAGAGACAAATAAGCAATGTCAATGCGCAAGTATTTTAACAGGTGGAAGTGTAGAAGAAAATTAAAAACTAAAGAACGTATAAATGGTTTGTGTTGTAGATTGAATGTAAAAATATTTAATTCTGAACCCAAATTAAATAGAAACAGGACAATAAAAGATAAAGATGATGGTGATAAAAAGATTAATAAAATTATATGTTTGCGGATTTTATCTACAGCGACAGATTTGCTAACAACAAGGAATCATTATAAATATTTATTGTTTTAGTTATTAAATAATTTGGAGGTAACTACAGATTTTTTTTAAAAAATACAATACTGTACATGTCTCAACATCCTTCAGTATTGATATTCGTGTAATATATTGGGACAGCGCTTGTATTAGAAGTACCCCTTTACGTAGGTAATAAATTGCGAGTCAAAAGCGGCTGAAGCTTTAATTTTATCGAATTACTTTTTTATTGACTCTAATCCCTTTTTCGTTGTTGGCTTCAATGAATTTGTTGAATAAAATTTTAAAGGCGGCCTTCAAAAAGAAACTGCCACTTTTACCGCTGCCATTAATTAAAACTAAAGTAATAATTAATTTGGAATTTATATTAAAAACGTTAACAACAATATTTAAATGAGACATATGTTATGTACATTCTAGGAAATTATATCTATTACCTATTAAACGTGTTTTCGTTTAAAAAAAAACTGATCATCCTAATAAATTCAAAGATTGACGTTCCTTAGCCCGATGATGAATTGTTTATTAGTTTTTTTTGAATACTCATAAAGTAATATTTCTTATTAAAAGAAAATGAGATCTTTTATATAATGTTTGTATAGTAAGATGAAATGCAAATGGATTAGTGGTGAATAGGGTGCTATTGGTAAGTAATGAAAGGGGAATGGCTTAGTATACATTTATGCCTTTGATGAAACAGTTCCTGTTTGCATTATAGTGGTTTGTACTTGTTCATCTCTACTTAATTA
>DWHU01002246.1:0-10323 GCA_018247975.1 Parides photinus
TGAAAGGAATAAATGTTACGTATAAAAAAAAAATCGTGCTTTTCTTTATAACAATATTTATGGCAAGACTAAGTATTTATATAAGAGATTTGAAATATATTTCTTAACGAACATTCATAGATGAAAACATCGATGTCATAGCAGAATGACTTGAAATATCAAAAATATTCAACTTATTTAATAGAATTTTAGAATTTTTATTATAATGTTGTTACAATAATTAAAGTAAAAATTTATATAGCAATAGGATCTAATAAACAATTTTAAGGCGTTTCTGTTTTAAATGAAATTAATATCATAGCCATTCAACTTTACTCATTCCTCCTACTATGTAGGTTATATATAAATTGATAATAACGCTTCCAAACTTCATAACTAAGATATACTTCAAATGTGCACATCGTACATTGTAAATGATATACTAATACTATAAATATAATGAACGATATTGTTTATCCAAAAGTCTAACTTTGAAGTAATAATTAAATGTTTCTGAAACTTTACAGTTTGTTTATCAAAGTAAAGTGGTACGAGATTGTTGGATAGATTTTACCAATTTGGCTCCGTCGCAAAATTTCCATGTAAAGATGTTCGAGCACGAACTTGTATTATCGTGCAATAATGTAATTTAAAATGGCCGTCTACGTCTCCTCCGGGGACGACAGCTTCAAGTCGAATACGAAACCCGCCACGAATCTACTAGTCAAATAGTATAGCAATAATGCTATGAGTATAGCAGACATTTGTCTACAGACGCTTCCATTATGTAAATGATGAACTTTACGTCTGAAAGCTTAAAGGCGAAGAGTTTTGTAAATAAAGCTTCATTTTGATTGACAATACGAGTGAAAATTTATTCCGGAATTTACTCTTTGGGCAGAGAGGTACCTGATACTAAACTTAAAACTATAAAATAATGTAAAATAATATGTTTATATTCTTTTTAGTATTATTAGTCAATATAATTCCTACACAGAACCCGCGCCTCTCTGGGATGAATATAGCATTTAATCGCTTTACCAACAGAGTCATCATGGCTTTTTTATATAACGTTGTTTTCATACGCTGTTCATAAATTACGCTAGCAGGCAAATTGTTATTATATAATTAAATATGTATTACATTGGCAATATATGCAAATTAATGCCTTCATTAATGGCTGAACGGTAATTAAACATATTTAATAACGCGACCCGGTTTCCTGATAACGAATCACTTAATAATAATTCAATCGATAAGATGTAATTACGTACGAGTTTAATCTAAAATAATTATGCAAATTTATTGGTAAAAACCATTTTATAACAACATGTACTACAATATTATGAAATTTATTTCATATTTGATACAGAGTTCTCCTGATTTCAATCGGAGTAAATATTAAATATATAGAATTAAGAATGAATTGCAAATAAATACTAGTTCGGTTTTTTATATTATGCGGATTACAATACGCTCCGAATTTCATAATTTTTCATTATTGCTAAATGTATATTGCAACGATCAATACAATATACAAATAATATGAAAAGTGTCTTACAAATTTCTACAGGAAAGCTTTTATGATATTTATGTTTAAGTAATAAAATCTTAGTCAAATACTGCGATGAAATAGGAAAAGCGCTGGCAAACAATGATTTAAAACTGTTATTATATTAGTGTATTCTCAGTCTGACCTAGATTCATAATATTTAGATTAAAATATTAAAAGCATCTATGATACTTTCAACTCCATTTGTTCATTGGTTCATGGTATCACAAATGTTTAACAAAATCTCTTCATGTTTTTTTTTAGTATTTGTATGTTTTTATGTAACTCGTTACTGGAGAATGTCTGCTTCGCTGTTTCACGTACCCTGTAACACTAATAGAATTTCAAACGACACACGGCACTCTATCTCATTCCATTGGATTAAATAGCTTTTCGGAACGATTTTCCAAGACATCTAATTAAATGCTAAATCTGCCCTCGTTTCAAACCGCCCGCTTTGTTGCTGCTTGCTGAAGAACATTGGAGCGACATTAAAACGCTCCGTTAAAGCTTTCTCCGCACTAATGTGGTAACAATACTAAGTAAAAGATACAAATAAAATGCTATAAACCGATAGCGGGGTAATACGTTTATTTTGAAATAGTCCAGAAAAAAGTTCACACAAATAACTTTAATCTCATTCAATGAGAAATGCGAATATTACAAGACATCTTGGACTATGTTTTTGTTAAGTTTTGTATCTGACTTTCTTAATTTTGTTGTAATTCATTTATCAACATAGTGATACTGAATAAAGAGCTACCCAAAGGAGGTCTTTATAATTGAGAAGCTTCTCATGCTAGCTGACGAACAAAATATGCTTGTACCCATAATTAAACCCGCCCATTTTCTTCCTTCATTTTCCTCTACTTACGGACGTTAATCACACGGAAGAGATAAAGGCAGTGAGGATACTCCATCTCCCACATTAACAGTTGACTTTTCTCATCAAATATTTATACTATTTCAAAGATTGTTATGAAGTTTTAATAAACAAAAAATGGAAGACTACAGTGGAAACCAAATCGACATTTTCCTACATAAATGTATCTCAATTCTCAAGTAAGGTTTTTACACATGATACCATCATTAGAAATGTAACAAGCAACGTACATATGACTAGATAAAATTGGGTCAGGCTGAAGCTGAAGCTTTTTATTCATTTTACTTTACTGCACACAAACGGACTAATGGAAAGCTGTATAAGACCAGAATTATAAGTGTGCTGCAAAATTATTTAAAATACGTTTTAAACGTATATTCACCTTTAAATTATAGTCACGTTTATAAGTTGAAACTACATTTTAGAATATTGAAATAGATTATAAGCCATTTCTTATATAATTTATATGAGTACCTGTTTAAAAAATAAAGAGATATTTAAGATAATGGGCAATCGGAGGTTAGAAATCAACAAAGATTAGATGAAATTCGGTAGCAAAAAAAAACGTTTTGTTGCTATATAGAACTTGATAATGCATTATGTACTTATACAACTGTGGGCTGCTAATTATGAGATTCTCCCAAAAAAATTAAATTACGATGTTATAAAATTACGTTATCCTCTGACTTATGAGTCCAAATGGTTAGTTTTCGGTTTGTAAGTTTATTTTAATTTTAAATACTTTTTCCCATCACTTTGTCAAACTAAGACTATTTATTCTTATTGCACTTTTGCTGCTGGGTACTTACAATATTTTAAAAATCTTACCGAACTTTTCTTATTATCTTAAAGTCACCAGTTTAATTTTATTTCTGTCTGTATATGCTTTTTTAATTATGTTAATTTAATAAAATTTGAAAATTGCATGTGTTATTGACATAGTAAATAATATAAATTTTATATAGTTTGATGATAAAAACAGAGTGTTCGGAAGGTGTATCGTTAATATTGTCAAAGACATAAATTAAATGAAAATTGTATTACGGATTAAGATAAAAATATGCAAACGATAGAAATATAGATCGTGAACATGAATTTTGCATACAAATCAACACCAATTCCCCTTTATTTTTATTTATAGCACAAAAACCGCTTAGATGCTATGTAATAAATTTACGGTTATAATACTATTGATAATAAAATGAGACTATGTTGTAGCGATATTACAAATCCCGCTTGCTTATTAACTTTTTCCGACAAGATTCACACGAATAATTCCGTTCCGAAGAAATTGAATTAATCATAGCTTTAATAAACATTTTTATTCACTTATAAATTTAATGTTATTAATGAAATACTGAAATCACAAATTGTACAAGTCTATAAAGCTGCAATCATGTTGAGTCCTATTCAAATTGAGGTCGAAAATATATAGTATCTTCTAGTTTTTAGCCTAATACAACTGTTTGTTAGCTTCCAATACTTATAATTAAAATACTCCAAATCTTTTTGAAAAACGTTTGTTTGTATTTTTTATGAAATAGTTATTAATAAATTGGTTTCAGTTTTATCAAAATTCAAAACCACTAACATGATGTTAAAAAAATGTACATTATGTTTTCGCAGTTTCAAAATCATGAAATATAATTAATAATTATGGGATCATGACCATTATGGGATCATGACCTATAATTAAAGTAGATAGGTAATACACATAGAGAAGTTCGGTCCATGTTCAATTAAAGTAATTCTTTCAAAGCACTACAACACCAACGTATGGATTAACAAAAACAGAAAGTACATTAAAAATATGAAAACACTAAATTTAGTAACACGTATGAATGTATACAATTAATAGGGAGATTCGTGAATATTATTTTAGCTTACAGAATGTAATTTTAATTAAAATACCTTGATTGATGATCGCTTAGATATCCTTGATCACGGTCCCGGTAACGGTCCCTGTGAAAAAATGCCTTCGTTAAAAATGTTTGACTTATTTAAAAGTACGTTGTTTGTTTAGGTCCCTTGATTTTAAGGAAAAACGAGGAAATCAATTCTGTTTTCGAGGTTTTAGTACATTTTCCCCGAAAGGTACACAACAAGGGTTGTTTGTTACAAAAGAATTGTTAACGCGCAATCAATCAAATGTGAGGTGGTGGACTTGTTTTGTACATTAGTTCGATTACCTTTTAAATTAAGTACGAAAATGCAAAAAACAAAAAACATTTACACTATTCAATTTACATCGTAAGTGATATACTTCATTATTTATTAACAGTTTTGTATAATTCATCACATTGTAGTATTAAGGTAGGTTATCAGAGAAAATTATATAAAAGGTAGTTTATTAGAGAAAATAAGAAACCTAGAAATATGATTTAAAATATTAGATAGCGAAGTTTGATTTTAAACAATTCAACATTTTAGAACAATGTAATAGGTTAAAAAAACGTACATAAGCCCGTATTTATCACATGACCGTATTACTCATACTTCTGTAAGGTTCCCCTTTCATTGTTATGAAATTGTTTTAATTAAAAGTGTTACGAAATCGTACCTTGTATTGTGATCACTTAGGTATCCACGCTCCCTTTCCCTCTCGCGTTCCCTCATCAGCTCGTTACGGTCGCTACAACAAGGAACACAATAATAACACCTCAATCAATACACAACGAAAAGAGGGCATTTTAAAACAAAACAGGAAATACATTTAACGAACAAAGCCAATATCAATGACCTATTTTCTCCGTGAAGATAAAAAAGGTGAGTAACTTGACAGTGATTGCTTTGTCTAATAAGTTTTTAATAATCACGTTTCTTTTCAACAGAACATAATTTATTTCTTTATTCACGAGCATTTTAATAAATATTGAAAACTGTTTTATCATATTAAAACTTTCTAAATACATTAACACTTTGTATTTCTTGGTAGTAAATCGCTGTTGCCAGAGACCGTCTAGGAAGGTACTACCGCAGCTCCTATTTCTACCGCTAAACAGGAGTTTGCAAACTTTACTATGTTCCGGTTTGAAGGGTGTTGTAGCTTGTAAATTAACCGGGGTAACCAAACTTGATATCTCGTATGTCAAGGTAATGAGCACAATGTAGTGATGTGTATGTCATAACTAGTTCCAGTGTTATGGCAGTCGTATTACTTATCATCACGTAAACCTCTTGCAAGTTTAATAAAAAAATATTTACTAAAATGATATTCACAAAGTTAACAGAATAATTGTGTTTAAACTATAGTTAAATTTTTCTGTTATTTATATGAATAAAAACCGCGTATGGTGTAAAAATGATTTAACATTAAAATATAATATAAACTTCAGCTTTGACCTTGCACTGCAGTCATTCATTTTACTTTAATATTTTATTCCTTATATTATCTTTATAATGTTACGGTGTTGGTCAACCGATTAAGCGATGGCTTATAGTCACATTAGTTGTTTATGAATATGTGTTTAATCGTATTACTTATGTAGTTAAAAAGATGCAGAACTATTCATACTTCTATCTATTTTTGACACGGATGATATGACGTCGACATGATTTCGCTTCATGTTTTTATTAGTGCTTACAGATAAGTACATGAAATTTTATTCTTTCAACACTGTGTGATATACAGGAGAACTTTCAAGAGTCTTATTTCATGTAGGTGTCATAATAAATACCTGTAATATCCATCGCGATCAGATCGGGCGCTGTGTTGCCTTTCAACGCCGAGTCGATGAGGAAGAGGAAGCGTGGACGACCGGCTACCACCTCCGGAGCATTGAGACGCTGGACCTGGACAAAGTTTAATTAACACTCATTTATATTAATGTGAGGGTGTGTACTAAATTAAAATCTTCGTCTTAAATAAAACTCTTGACTAAACTTCTTTAAAAAGACATCTTCACATCAGATCTTAATATTACATAGAAAACATGGTGCGTACGTCTTAACCACACCCTCTTCCTTTTCTTTCTCTCAAACATTTTGTCATCTGTCTCTCATTTCTTTATCCACATTCAAAAATTCATTCAGCCCGATAAATCTATCCCACACTAATTATAGTAATGGTATTGCATCCCAAAGCGATGATTAAATCGTGGCGTATTAACGTAATAAGCGCCATATTGTTGTAAGCAGGCATACTTTTTACTATAAGGTGATCGTCCAGTTTGTCTCGTCTCTTCTTCGATAATAATAATAATGAAGTATACGCAAATTTATTTAAAACGGTTATCATCAATAAATTTTACATCACAATTATTATATTCATGTAGTGAAATCATGTAGACAATTAAATGAAAATAAATACTATGGTGGAATACTTATTTTCATTTTGGTTTAATATCAAAAAGGAAAACGCAATAAATTTTGTTTAATTATTACAATTTTGCAGGCTTAGATACATTGGTAATTTTTTAATTCGTCAGCCTTAATTAAACCAATTAATAGTTTCCATTGATACTGTAAATTTTTTAAGGTTTTATTATTGTTTTAATAATTATATGAACATTGTATACGTTTTAAATTATTTTTAATACTCACGTCTGCGGGGTGGATACGGGCTCCGCGGATTTGAAGGCGGCAAATTGTCGTTGTATTCTATGACAAAAATATTCTATATTTTAGTCTAAATATGACAAATTAAACTTGTTTAATACAAGTAGGTCTTTTTTCATGGCCTATTTGTAATTTTTAAGTGTATAAACAGTTACAAAGTGTAAAAAAATAAGTGTATGAATTTTATTCGTGAACTTTTACATAAATGTAAGCATGTTTTCGGCTTGTTCAAACTGTTACAGTACATGAGAACATCACAAACAAAAATCTACTTATTAATGATAATTAAAAAAACGAATTCACACAAAAGTTTTCCGATGTTTTAAACAAAAATTGTAGATTTGCTACACATTTATTCTCTTATAAAAGTGTTAGCTGCGGTGCTTATGTAAATTATGATCGATATTAAATTGAAAACCTGAATTTGTATTATTTACCTAAATCCTCCATGCTCTGACTTAGTAAAGCTTCAAAAGTATGTAGACTGTAACTTTCAGCGTCCATTCCCTTGGCTAATGTATTGCGCAGATGCATTTCGTACTCTAGAAGCAGACGAGAGGTGGGAGAACCTGGCGCTGGTGTTGCACTTGACTGTGATGCTTGTCTCGACAAACACGGTTTTTGCTGTCCAAAAAAAAACAATTTATACACATTTGTAAACATGTTCTCTGTACTAGTTATTATGTGACATTGTTACGCCAAAACGACAATACTAAAATCGGAGCAACCGGAAAAATAAAAAAATTAACGAATTATACAACTTTTTGTTATTAAATCAGTACCTTCAATAAATAACTATTGTATTACGTAACAATTAGTTATAGTTAAAAATGTACATAACTGTTAAATGTACATTGGTTTCTATTTACCCAGTGAAATTTTTATTACTGTATCGAGTTTAATCGTTACGTTTCGATAGTTTACGGAAATTATGAATATTCGTTTATTTTTAAATTATTAATCATATTCTTTATTTTACTGCGGTAAGAAAATTGCCTTGGAAAAGCTGTTGCATTAAAATAAAATTGGGATACACAGTCATTGGCATATACTGAGTTAAAAAAAAACATTATTGTACCGGATGATGATGTCGTGGATCGCGACGTTGACATGGTTCTTGATCGGAGTTGCCGTTGGATGATGACGGAGTGGTAGCATAACACTGATTGTCGAACATCACGTTATCTGAAGGTGGGGATAGGTCTCGTTCTCCACCACTCAATTCCAAGTAAAGACCGCGACCTGGATAACCGCTTGGTGCTGCACCCACGCCACGACTGGTAGGAACAAGATGAAAACTTAGATTCAAACAGACAGTCTGTTGATACTGAATGAATTACTTAATTCCAAAAACAAGCAATTGTTAACCTATCTAAAATAAATTTAATTTAGTATTATCCTATTATAATCTAGTTTATTAGGATACTAGTAAATCTAAAGTACGAATAGATAAATATAATTCAAGTTCATAGTTTCATACAAGGCTAATGAGCTCTGATATTATTCAGTATACAAATCACGTTACCGAAAGTCATAGATAACTTAATATAATACTTTAAGGATTTATTGCGTTTCTAATATTAGAGTATACCATTGTAATCATTATCACATTATCTTACTCTTTGATTATAATTTTCTATTAAATAAATGAAATGGGTTTCCTGGAAGATATTGCTTCTGAGCATTGAGATTATCAGTTGTACCTTTCGTTTTATTTATTCTATGTATCTCAAGTATTTATTGATGTAAAATAAATAATATTATTATCATTACTAGTGAATTAAATATAGTATTATATTACAATAGATGCTTGAAAAGCATTTAAAAATATCAGATCTTGTGATGGCATTTGATATCAATACACGATGTCATCAAAGTGAGATATCAGCAGTTTTTTACAGAAATACTTTTAATGTTTGATGGGCACTGTTTTACTTTTTAAAACTTATACATGTAATTTTTATATCCTGCAATATTGTTAATTAGTGTTGTATGTCTAAGATCTTGTCTTGTCTTTACTTTAATTGTGCTGCAAAAACAATTAACTGAGTGATTTCCAACCAATATGAACCGCGTTCCCTTTAATAAAAAATTTTGCGCCTTCTTAATTTCTCTTACTATCCAATTTTATAAATACTCAACTAATATTATAATTTATTTAATAGGTTACAAAATAATATACATTATTATGTAAAAATATACATAACAAATTTATATTCATTACAAGAAATAATATAAATGGAATAAAAACAAATCGTTTTCGTACCAGTAAGACTATGGATGGATGTTTTAGCATTTGAACCCGAAAAATACGCGGCGAGCATTGTGAACTACGTATACCTATTTTGCTGATTCATCATTTGACACCTACTTTACTTTTTTGATTTTCGACATTCGACAATTCTCTTGCAATAGCTTCGCGCCCCTCGGGTTGGAAACCACTGAATTAACTAGTGATTATTTTTGACGTGTACCGTTGAGAACTCTGTCGGCTGTTGTTGTTAACGACATGGGAGTAATGTCCGTGGCCGTGCAAGTGTTGTGGCTGACGGTGGCCGTGTGTCCCACACGATGGTGGGCATGGTGCGGCACCACCGTATCGACGACGACCCATCTCTGGTGAAGTAACCGGACTCTCTGTAGACGGCATCGGTTTCAGCATGCGTTTAAGTGTACTCGAATCTGTTAAAGTACACATATCTTAGATGTCTCGTCATTGTAGTTAAATAAATAAATAAACAGTCCATTTAATGTTCCTTCTCTCACCCACCACACTGACCAAGTGCGGGTTGGCAGATGTCACATATTTACAAGCTATTCTTGGAACATGACAGTTTCTTTGCGATGTTTTTTTTTCACAGAATGCTCAAGCTCAGTGGGCATCGAACACGCCTCTTCGAGACATATAGCGCGTTCGACCGCCTTACAAACTGAGCTATCATAGCAACATCATTATTATTAAATCTATACTAATATTATAAAACTGAAGAGTTTGTTTGTTTGTTTGAACGCGCTAATCTCAGGAACTACTGGTTCGAATTGAAAAATTATTTCTGTGTCGAATAGACCATTTATCGAGGAAGGCTTTAGGCTATGTAACATCACGCTGCAACTATTAGGAGCGAAGAAATAATGGAAAATGTGAAAAAAACGTGGAAAATTATTATCCTTGAGGGCTTCCGTTGCGTGCGCTGCGAAAACGGTTCAAGATAACAAAAAATATAGGTATAAAAGAATTATTCCTCTTGAAATGATCCAAAAAAATGGCCTCGGCGGTATATGTCTATCTTTTAAGGTTAACTCACTAGAACCGTTTTTATGGTAATCAAATTTGGTCGAAATTAATGCATTA
>DWHU01002247.1:0-10323 GCA_018247975.1 Parides photinus
GGCTGTAAAAACCATTGCCAATAACTCTAGCAGTGTGTTTAGTACAGATGGAGACTAACACACTGCCCCAACCCCAATAAATTGGGAAAAATGGGATAGACAAAGAAAAAGATATAGTAACGGCTATATTAAGTTAATCTCTTTATAAATTTAATATTTTTATAAACCGTAACTTTCTATGATTTGGCATTAGCTTTGACATAATTAGTTAGTTCTTAATATTGAACCAAAATGTGAAATCAATAGGTATGAACAGTTTCTTTTAATCCAACGAAGTAATTAGAAGAGCGAAACGTTTGCCTAATGATACATCTGCCTATAAAATTGAGACATGGGTTAGAATAATGTACAAAGTACCACATAGTCGCCTTTGGTTCGCAGACCTTTGATCCTCAAGCCCTGAGTCCGATGAAGCTGTTTATGGTTTTTATAACTATCGTCGTTAATATCAACAGAGTCTATCATCATTGAGACATAAGATGTTAAAACTCGTTACTCCATTAGTTTCACTAGTTTCAGCGTCCTTTAAACAGAAACACTGTCATATTTTCAAACTACTCTTTGGCAGAAATATGAGATGCAGCGGTACCTACCTAGATAGTATCCGGCAATAGAGACCTGCCAATAGTACAGACTGTGACAAAATCCTTGCGCGTTTTATTTCCTTGAATATCGCTAAACATTAGTCCAGCATGAGTTCGCTATCAGCGGATGACCAACGTCTACAAATTGGTGACAGTTCGGTCGGAGTAGTTTTTTAATCAAACACATTGCAATCAGTCAATGGGATGCGCGCGCCGTTGACTAAAACAAAGCGATAAATTAAAGCAGGAAACGGGAGGCGAACGCTCGCCGCTCGTATTGAAAGATTTACTTCCTCTGTTTAATTGCAATAACGGCTAGGCACGTTGGTATCGTATTTTTCTTTTTACACTCCGCCTCTTATTGCCTTCGGGCCGTTAAATAAATTTATGACGCCCGACAAAGTTCAGCCCACCGGCGGCTTCTGCGGCAGGTTAAAATTAGGTGGAAATGTGAAAGAGAAATAAAAAGCTCGGTCTCAGGTGCGTTGTTCTGCGTCGGCCGGCTAGTGGGATTAGCTCTTGACTCGCGGTTAAACGGCAGGGTCGCTAATAAAAGTTTCCTAACGCTCATAGTTTGGGGCGCTCGTCCTGCGCCAATCCTGCGCCCGTCCTGCGGCCATCCTGCGGCCCCGGAATTTCGCTCTCGGAAAGTTTCGTCGGCCGCTAGTTTTGTTTCGCATTAGACCGGCCCGGCCAGGTG
The DNA here is from genome assembly GCA_018247975.1 of Parides photinus. Taxonomy (NCBI): domain Eukaryota; kingdom Metazoa; phylum Arthropoda; class Insecta; order Lepidoptera; family Papilionidae; genus Parides; species Parides photinus. Next base: position 1,285 of record DWHU01002247.1, read on the forward strand.
GGATTTCGTCATTATTTCGGACTTGATGGACTGGACCCGACATTTTATTGTGATGGTACGAGCTGCACGCTTACTTTTGCTCGTTCAACTTTTGTTTTACGTTCTGGATTGTTAGCGGCGGAAGCGAGGAGTTTTATTTTAATTTTGCAAAATACAAAACAGAAAGTCGCATTAGCGCACACTGCTCCTTTATAACTGCCGATCTAATCTAAAACAAGAAACAAACACACCTAAATAACAATAAAATTCTAATAAAAACTTTGTACACGCAAGCGAAATTGTATAGGGAAAATTGACCAAATCATTATTTATGGCTGGAAATTAAAACAGGGCATTACACGATGTTACTTCCCCCTCTCTTTTGGACAACTCGCTATAGGATGATTAAGAAGGTGGAGGAGCTACCTCATTACGAATTTAGTACAGTAATTTCAAATTGTTGTTTCATAAGCATTTATCTATTTCAAATCGCTTAATATTAAGACAAAATTTTTGTCGGCTAGTACTTTTATTATCCAGGATTTATTACTACTACTTTCAAGAAATTATTTGAGAAAAAATTTGTACGTAAAAAATAAAAGGAGGTCACATAATCTATAAGTATCGTTCGCGTCTGGTTTGCGGTCACGTAAAGCTGCGTACACGATAATAAGAGGCTCTAACTAACCTCATTAGCCTTATTTATGTGTGTGTTTAGGATGTAAAGAGCACAGCTGACGATTTCCAAATTAAGATTAAGGACACTAAATAGACCCTAAGGATTTTAAGAATATGGTAGATATATTTTTAACGATAACAATATAATATGAGTATTTAATCACAAGTGAAAAAAAATCTACTATGTATGAAACAAAAAATTTACAGAGTTCACGTTCCCAATGATTCAGAGCCTTACAAAATTTGTAAACACATTTTTGTATTAAGCTGTTGTAACATTTTTGACCCGCGTCAAAGTCGTCCCGTTGGTTGTTAGAGAGGGTTAAAATTAACATTCGCCAGATTTGATGTGGCATTTTATTGGCTTAAATCCTCACGTGGGAAAGTTGAGAAGTGCGGACGTCCGTAACTTTGCTAACGTTGAAATAATGGACCTGGCCAGTAGACCCTTGCTTTCAGATATTACGGTCGAGGTGAGTTAGACTACGTCCACTCTATTATGCAAATGGTACACCATAACTATTTTAAAACATTAATCTTTGTGTATATATACAAATTTAAGTACTTAACAAGTATAATACTCTTCTTTTTTAATGCAACCAAAATTTGTCGGTTACGAAGTAAACTGTAGACATTAACTTTGAATTACAAACGATTCTAAATACTTTACAATATATTTAAAAGTAAATTAGTCAGAGTCTTCTGACTTTTTGTTAATAATCCATGTAGCTTATTATATAAATATAATTTTTCTTCACATTTATGAAATAAATATCTCTTGAGACGGTTTTAAAGACTCAGTGAATACGCAAGTCAATAGAAGATGACAGAGGTACCTTATGTGGAACTAATATACATTTTTTTTTACTTAAGTTATAAAGTTTGTTGGTATGAAAGTTAAAAATAAAGGATCCGTATATATAAAGCTTTTCTATAATATTTAGCTAACATACACATGTTAGCTAAATATACTCATATTCCTCAACCATTAAGAAACTTGTACAAAATGTATAAATCGGGCACAGCGGATTTATCGTTCGAGCTGAGATAAAAGGTCACATTGGCCGGTATATAACAAAAGTATTTTATTTGATAACGTAAATAAAAATGTCCGAACAATAACCTGCTTACCGATATAAGAAGAGATTCCACAGAGCCGCCTATCTGCGAGATCGGCGAGATATGAAAGAATTACTAAGAATCCTGAACACTCGTTAACTCAGTTGTCCCATGTCGCCGTCCTGAACGTGGCCAAACAAAATGTAATTTTCCCCGAAGCGCTCTCTTACGTGACCCGGGAAAGATATAATGCTTTTATGAAATTATTTCAGCTTTTATAACTGACTGCTACGGACATGTCCGTAAAAATTAACGGCTAAACTGTTTAAACAGATTACACAACGAATTTGTAAACTTTATTTAAAATAATATGCGCTATTCATATGAAAATGTTTTACAAACTCATTTAATTATTTATTCACACAGAATTAGAAATTATTGTTAATTTTTGTATTAGTACTTCTTTATTTTAAATTTCTTATAGATAACCTAAAAACCGGGTTACAGTGAAGAGAGTTTTTAATGCATGAGCCTAACGAGTGCGAAAATAAAGGATTTGAATTACTCAAAATTGAAATTAAGTACATGTAAATGTTATATTGGTAAAGAATTTGATAAATATAGAAATAATGTTTACTTGAGCTGTGCATGTTGATTTAATGGAAATATTAGATTTGCTTCTCCTCATTTTAGTTTTAGGTTAGTAGAGTTTAGATTGGTTGGGAAGAACGTGCGTGGATGATGAAGTAGTCAGCGAATTTCCGCAACGTTCCCATGGCGGCTATGAGTGTATTTTTTGGACACGCCTATTTTCCCAATTTATTTTTTGGTATTGCCGCAGTGTGTCTGTCTTTATATGCGCTAAACACACTGCTAAGGTTTTGTTAATAGTTTTTTACAGCCGGCCGCCTGCCTGACGATAACCCTTCTAGGGAATGCCAGTAATATTTAATTTCTTAAAGCGTACATAACTCAAAAAAGTCATAGGCGCGCGCCGGATTCGATCCCGCGACCTCCGAATCGGAAGCCGAGGTCCGTAACCACTCGGCTATCATGGCTATAAGATACAACATTACAATATTTTTTAAAGCCTAGTGCTTGACTACTATAAGATACAACATTACAATATTTTTTAAAGCCTAGTGCTTGACTATGATCCTACTTGATGGGAAACCGGAGATGTAATCCGGGTCGTAAAGCGCACTAGTCTAGAAGAAGCCTTATCGCTCTTGTCTTGGAGCCTTTCACGTCACTCCATCGTCAATTTGCAACTTACACTTCATCAACTGTGACTTAAAAATGAATGTTAGTTGTATCCCGTTTAGAATGTACGCGACTCACCCCGTCTTATCAAAGTTCCGTCGTTATGAAATAAATGTCGTCCGATTATTTATGTGCGGAAGGGCGCGCATCGAAAGATCGCTCCTCCGATTGCTGCGCCCCAATTGAAACAGATATTTTACACGAAATTCGGCTAAATTATCATTTGACGACGATTTGTTTCATTCGCACCCCATTGCCTTTACTTCTTTTACCGATTTCATGTAATATATTTAAGAATATAACCCATAAAACAGACTCACTATCAAAAAATAATTATCAGATAACTGTTTATTAAAATCGTAGATTTTAACGAAATCACTCGTTCCTTCACTGAAAATCCAACTATGTAAATATAAAACTAGTACAAATTCTTGTTAAATGTTATCTTCATTTTTAAATACAGAGTAATAATACAGAGGTACGAAAGGCTATTAATTTCTAAGGAGGTTATAAAAGGATTCAAAATGAAACAAAAGGACTAAAATGTTGATAACAAGAAAATAATAAAATCATAACAGAGTTAATTTCTTTCATTATTTTCTTCAAAATATATCCGTAATATAATATACATGTTTAAATACAAAATCTTTTTAGTCACTCCATTTTGACACCAACTTGTGATCCATATTTGAACGTCTCTAGTGAATTAACTTCGCAAATAGAGTTACGTTCAAATTAAAATATTGTTCTTCTTACTTTTTTAGCATAAAGAAGAATGCTACATCATGCGAAGGCTATGAATTTATGGTTTAGCATCATTTATAACAACTAAGGACAGATTTTTTTTTGAATCGTTATAGAATTTATGTGTATTTCTGTTAGTAATTTTCATGGTGCGGTATGGTTGCTATTATTTTAAATTAGGTTCGAAGTTCATTGCTAAACTAATTTTATGTAATTTCCATGAAACTCCGTCCGGGCAAGGCTTGTAACCCGTAAACGGCTCCGGCTTGGACTGTCTCCCCACAGGATAGAACAATCAGAGCTTATGCATAAATTTGAATTTTCAATTAAGAATACTTTGAAGAAAATTTTATTAGACATAAAGAGAAACCTTTGGCCGCTTAAGACGAAATACGAAGATATTAAAGAGCATTGACATCTACGGAGCTACCACACATTTATAATTTTTTTCATTGATTTACAAATAAATATAATAAATCATATTAATTAATAATTGCAATAATACTATTTTACATTATTAATAACATAATTTAATTATAAACTGCAAAATTATGTTATAACTACAATCTTATCTAAAGCAAAGAGATCGTTTTATTTAATAAAAAAAATTGTGAAATAAATTTTACCTATTCTATTACCGTCTCTGTTCTGTTCGCCGGCTGCACCCCAAAACGCCTGAAAGGCGTTAGCGAGATATCTTAAATGAGTTTCGTTATCTTCAGCAAAGAAAATGCGATTAATAGTTAACAGAGATCCCTGCAGGCGCCAAGCATTTACTTTACCGTTTAAGAAGAATTCACTTGCTTTTTTTAATCGTGCTTCTTTATTAACAAATTAAATAACTGTGAGCACACAGTGACGAAGTTAAATGTAACTACTACATAATACTCCAAATTTTCACAAAAATTTTGTAACTAACCATTATTTTTGATTGTCTTTTTATTTGGAATCAAATCAGAGTTCCCGTGCAATTTATGTATAAAAATTGCATTTGCATTGCAAATATGTAATGTGAATGCTTCAAGTCTAAATGTCTAAATAATGTAGTTCATGAAGTTTCAATAAATTGTAGTGTGGTCTTTATTCATGCGACAAATTTATTTAGGTCTGCAAACATCAGAATACCGAGTGCACTTCCGCTTCACAATTTTAATGGTGACATATAGCCAAGCGGGGGTCGTGGTGAGTTCCCTAAGCACTGAGGCTTTACGCAAAAGGACCTGAGTCTATAAAGCGACCATAAAGGGTCCGCCGAACAAAGAATGCAAAGTGAGCTATGCCGTAAACTCGGCTGGCCTCTCCGCGGTGCCCTTTACGATAGATTTATATTCATGACACTATCTCCAACGCGTAAAATTTCGGGCAACGGCGATCCGGTAGCAGGCATATGTAATTTTGTTTGAATAAGTAAAGAGGAAAGGACAAAGGCCATTTGATCTTCTTTTTTGTCTCCGTTTGAATGAGAATAAATAAAAGAATATGCGGACTGCATTATGCGATGCTCCATAAATGGATTTAGTAGATTGTATTTCAGGGATAATATTGATTCTTACTTTCTAACACGAGACGTGTTTTGAATAGAAAGCGAGACCGTGTGAAACCGTTTCTGGTATAAAATATGATCTTGAATATGAACTGAGTTACATAGTAAATTTTATCTTAAGTGAAACACAGATAAAAGAACAGCACGTCATTACATTGACAGATAAAAGTTAAACCACTTAATAGTTATGCAGTCTTTTGGAACTAATAGTAAACATATTTTTAGGTTATGTTTTTGACGGTTTCTTCATATTAAAAAATGTTACAACTTAACACTGACGATGGCAACGCGCTCTCAAAAAAATGTAATTTATCTCGCATAGATTAGTTTGTTAATGTTTTATTAGGTAAATAAAAATATTAGTCTGTTAGATATTATATGCTCTTTGGTAGGAAATCTTACAAAAATATATCAGGCTGTTCATTCTTCTCTTTAAGATAAACACATCGTACTTTGACAGGAAACTGTTGTTGGCAAGTTGTTAAACTCCTTTGCTATTATTATTAGGAAGGAACTAAACCTCTTTGTTTGTAAACGGAGGTGTTATGAAAATGGCGACTGACCTATAGTCGTGTGTGAGATAATTATATCACGTAACTTCGGAATATACTTTCTGAAATGTATCCTATGGAACACTTCCCTATATTTCCTATAGTATATGTTTATAATATATGTTTGTAGTATGTTCCCTATAGTATTTCCCAACCTTTTTTGTGCCATACTCTATCTTTGTCTCTCATGACCTTCGTGTGACATACATAATTTTTATTATTAATGAAGTATAAAACAAGAATTTGAATTTTTCGTTAAATTTAGCACCGAACTCTAGCATTGCAATAAAATGGCGCGAAGCGAAATGGCTAAACACGTGCCCCATTCCAAATAGGCCCCAAGTTGAGAAACACTGCTCTAGAAAATGGTGTCCAAGACTGTATAGCTATGACAAGTTTTCAATCATTTTAAAGCCTCAGGGCTAACTTTTTCATTGCGCTTAACATCTAATCTATATCTAAATTATACTTACAAGTTTGTGTTTAAAATTATGTTCATGGTTCATATCAATTCTACGCCGTTTCGTGTTTGCGTAAGACATACAAAGTACCAAATTTCTCATATGATTTCTAAAAATAAAAGCTCTTTTATTTACGTTGCCAACATAATGTCTTATTTAAAATGTTCATGCTTGTATTTTTTATTTAGCGTCAGCTCGTACGTTTCGCGTTAGCTGTCACACGCCCGCCGGAGTGGTTTTATACTTAAACATATTTTCAGCTCTCACCGGCGTATAAATATTTATGAAAACACTGTCCGAATTAAATCCCGTCTCAACGTTACCACGTTACCATGGTTTCATCTTTTCAACGTCTTATTAGTCATGTCTGCTTAGGTTTTATATTCAAAGTAATTTGTTTTTTTTTTTTGGTTAATCGTAATTAAAATGCTCATAAGGCTTTTAATTCAACAACAAATATTGCATATTATACGTATATTTCAATTAAATTGGATCTTATAGTAAAAGCTATATAGATATAAATAATATGTTAAGAGAGATGAAGACATAATATATTCTTTAAATATTGTAACTATATAGTATGCATATACGTTCATATAAATTAGTCCATCGCGTAATGTTCTTGAGCTTTTTAAAAAAAAAACTTGTAATGATTCCTTTTTAACTTGACTTTTATTATTGTTTCCTAACATATCGTTTAATGTCTTTCCAGGCGATAAGAAAACAAGTATTATGTTATTAAATGTTTTCTTTATATCAATACTCTTATATCCTTTATAATATAGCAATATTTTCAGCAACATAATATATAAATAAAAAAAATGTGATTTCATAGTGTCTTAATTGTATTAAACACTTAATTGTTTTATTTTTGTTCATATTGGACCTTTTCCAGAGATATCTAATAATATTTCTCTTCAAATTCTCCTCCCCCGAGAGTTTGCTATATTTTATTGTATTAATACATTTCTTGCTTTTAATCGAGGATGTCATTATTAAATAAATATCGTTATGTAGCCTTTTTGCTCCATGTACCCTCTTTTAGAAGATTTGAGTTTTTGCCTTACTATCAAATGGATTTTGTAGCTAGGAATATTTACTTTGGACTTTTATAATTATTCTTTTAGCATAAACCAAAAACAGGTGACTGGGTACATTTGATATTTTTTTAAAGCAACTCTTGATATTTATAGAGATATAAATATATTATCTTCAACACTAAATCACACCTGTCGTAACGTATTAAATTCATAGTGTTGTATTGTTTTACGTGATCGAAAAATGAATAATCCATTTCATGGCGAGCGCTAAACATTAATTCGGCCACCGACTGATTTAAAATTTTACTATGAATAACAGTAACAATAATGAGATACGACCACAAATTCACGCACTGCGAATGAAATCTTCGCCATAATGGTTTACCATTATTTATTCCTGTAAGCTTTATCATTTATATGAGTATTTAAATTTAACAGATCTCTAATAAAAACTGACTCGACGAGCAAGATATTTACAACAATACTACAAAATAAGATATTTTAACATTGTAGAACACATGAACATTTCTTTTAGATTTTAGATAATAAGTCGAGTATCTCCAGTAATCTTTCTAGCCAAGTTCCTTTTAAGACGAAAGATAGTTATGTTTGTATACTAAATTATATAAACAGATATAGGAGCTGCTGTATCAAACTTACTTTTTCAACTTAACGGTCCTGAAACAGCGTTTTTTGTTCAAGAATAATGAGACCTGAATGTTCGATATGTTTCTAAGTCAAGCTTAGAGAAAATATGGTCCTGTATTACCACATATTTTTTGTTCATGCAACTGTAAGAAATTAATTACTATAACTCTACAATCCGATTATCAAGACACACTTAAAACTCAAGCGTCCGTACAAGTTTTCTGTATTCCAAAATTGAGAAGGTCAATATTTATCGCTAGACATCAATCATGAAATGATGATGAATACAAATTCTAAGGCAAGACTTATTAGATTTTTGAAAGAATTTACATAGGTATAGAAACCCGACGCGTTGATTACAGATGTGATATTAATTTTAAATATACATTTCCATCAACGTGAAATTATAACCGTTTACACCGATAATAACCGTGAGAGTACAAAGTAACGTTGTTACGTTTACATCACGTCTTCCTTTACGTGTCTCAGCGTGTAAATTACAATTACATATAAATACAGATCAAACGAAAGGAGTTCTTCAAAGACGTCATGTTATCTTCACATACACTCACATCATTTTGTACTTGCAATTTTTATTTTAATCATTAAAGACGTTACGGTTGGAGAGCTTATAATATATTATATTCTATCCAAAATCATATAAATGAAACTAGTTTAACTTATCCGTGTTTAGAAGCTTTCGCAAGTTTTAAGTTACAATATAGTTACAACTACGCTATGCTTTGGTAATAATAAAACAAAAAGGCATAATTTAGTTACATAAAATATTTTTTTACAGATCTCAGAGATAAATTCAGTAATTTTTAAAAAATATTCGATGTAAATGAATTAAATTGATAAGGTAACATTTCAAGACCATCCCGAGGTCTTGGGTGTAGACATGTCAGTAAGTTTTTTTGATAAAGATTAATTTCGAGAAGGTTGTTAGAAGACGCTTGAGTTGTCGTTATCAATGTGTAAGAGCATGATTCAGACATAAATATGAAGGTGCTATACAAAATGATAATTTCCTCTATTTTATAAGTTTACTCTATCACTATAGTATCCTACGT
>DWHU01002248.1:0-10320 GCA_018247975.1 Parides photinus
TGAATAAATACTTATACATTATGATATCTTCTTAGTTACTTTTGTTGTGTTTCTCGATAAAAAACCTTTTCTGTTGGAAACGTTGGATTAGTTTTAAAAATGTAAATTACAATGAAATTAATGAGGGCATAAAATAAAGTGTAATAAAGTAATTTCCATGACTTATAAATACGAGTTTCTATATTATGTACTTGAGGCTCCAAGCAATAAATATAAGTTGAACTGGTTGATGGGGCAGACTGTGTGACGCCGTCGCTCCTCCGCCGTAATCCGCATATTGATGAGCACTAAAACATAACTAAAACCATTTTACGGCGAAAGCGTGTTAAATATTAAAGAATTATTTGTTATTTCTAGTAAATAATCAGAAAAAATAGTTTTTTTTTATTTTTCTTGATTTAATTCAGGTTGCAAGAAAATTTTCTTGCTCTTAGTAACAGAAGAGGTATAGTAAACTTACAGTCTGTATTATTGATTTCGGACTATGGCTGATACTATAATATAACATTGACCCATGTTGTAACAACCCGTAATAACAGTTAGTAGTAGTAGAGACGTAATAGTAATAATTAAAATTTACTAACAAACTCAGTTAATGTTGTTTTTAAAAGATTTTAACAAGCTTAGCCCAACGTCTTTCTACAGCGTTACGTTATATCAAGAGTCAATATATAAAACAGACGCTTAATTTTTTTTTTTACAACGAATTATTAACTATTGATTCTACATGTTGCGAAATTTTTTACGAATGAAAGTTATTTAAAAGGATTTATGTCCAGTATCGTACATAATTATATTTTTAAACTAAGCAACGTTACGTAAGTAACATTATATATTTCGTGAGCGTATCGCTGAAACTTCAACGAGACGCGAAATATAAGGGCGTAGCCTGAGGTCGTCGCTAGCTAGATCGATAAAAGTTATTTAATAATAAGAAACGATCTGTCCTTAATGGTGTGTACTATTACGTGATCTGACTTAACGTCTAAGATTTATATTAAATAATCGTAATATATTTTTAGAATCTGATAGAATACCCAAAAATAGGCAAATGTTACCATCAAACCATCCTCCAGAATAAAAAAATTGTTAAAAGTGAATCATTTGTGCAAGAGTATACTGTATGATGTTCAGAAATTGTAATAATGATCAAACCACAAATACTTATGCATTACTATTATTTTTAGGAATCCTTAAAAATAGCAGAATTTTCTATTACAAAAAGCCACAACTCACGGCACAGAGAATGATAAAGGGATCTACGACACCCGGTACACATTAAAAATAAATCACCTAAATAACATTTCGTACGGATATTTTTAAGTGCATATTATTATGTACTTAAAAATATCCGTACAAAATGCTTATTATTTGTAAAAAAAACATGTATCTCATAATAATATAAGATATATGTTTTTTTGGTATTAATAATTATAAATGAAAATATCCATTTGAAGCCATGACAAGTTATTGAAGTATATACGTAATACTCGATTAACGAATTATATAAAGAGTGCTCAATCACAATCGCGACCCTTACGCCTATAAAACGCAATCTAAATTACAAAAAAGCTTTTAACACCGGAAATGCCTTCTGGTGATGAATGCGACAAAGAGTTTTCCCGTGACATTTTTATTTTAATGAAATACTACAAGAAAAATAAAAGGATTGAATGGAAAGTTGTTATAAATCCTTGCTATGAGAGCATTACATAATTATAATTTAATTTGAAAAAGAACTTTTACATGTCTGTATTAAAATTACGTATGTAAATATTACTCTAATATAATCTGTATCACGCTGATAAAGTTAAAGAGTGGAGCCGTGAGTAATAGTACTTCACCAAGTTAAGTAAGACAAAAGAGAACACTTTTCATCCGAAAGTAACTTACTACAGCGGCTCGTACAACACCTGAATCATTCTTCTCTATAAAGGAATAATGATGTGGCTTTACTTTATTATCGATAACATGTTTTTATTTATTCATCGTTAATATTTTACGCTACCCCACGAAGGCTGTCTATATTTTTTATCTGTAATAGGCCTATCACTTGACCTCAATTTCGTTGATGTTGAGTGACAAGATATTTAAAATGTTCCGTTAAAAAATATGAGTTGTTTTTCTAATTTCCTTTATTTACATTTATTATAATTAACCATAACGAATGTTATACTATAGATCATTATCTACTTACCTTTCGAAAAGAACGACTCAATTTATAACTAATTTGAGTAATAGTCGGTCGAAATGAAACCATTTCATTATTTCTGATTGTTTATAAATAAAATACGAATATTGATAAAATAAATCTATGAAGATTGTAGCAATTTACGACTTTTAAGTACCCGATGTATTTAGTAGAAGACTATGTTCAGGAATGAATATCAATAGAGTTAAATATTGAAGATGATCAAAATTAATCAATTCGTGTTTGTAGTATTTTAATACTATTATATTAAATTTGTTAGAGTCTAATGCTAGGAAATCTATGACAATTACATATTTATATCAATTAGATTGTATACAAAAGTTTGAAAGTATTTTATGTAATTATAAACTTATGGAAAATGTGTCATTATAGTTTGGATAATTGCTTATACCGCCTACTGAATATTTGATCGCAATCTAGCCTTCGTTGCATCGATAATGGTGTTATGTTTACATAATGGACGAGATGCAATATTCAAGAAGGTTATCCACGTAGTTAAGGTCGCTACTCAACTTAGGTCAAGGCCAAAATGTAGAACTGTCGCGAGAAAATCTAACATACATGCTTCTAACTACTAAAGTGTTATTATTAAAGTTTTAGTTGAAGCAATTAACCTTTATTTAACTAGACGTTTTATGATGATAATAGTAACAGAGGTCAATCTGCTTTTCCGAATATTTTATGAAGAAAGAAAGGTACAGGTAATATGGATAAACTTTGTTAACATTTTTGGTAACCACTGAATAGATGAACCTTCGTTAATATCAAAACTTTGGTATGTTATTTAGGAAAACACCGACTTTATCATACTAGTGGCAAAGTTAATTAAGGAGAAGTTTAAATGGCTTCAGGGGATAAAAGTAAATTTGATTTCAATTTTCCAATGAAGCGGGTGGAAAGAGCGAATCCTGTTGCTTTTTAAACAATTTGTGCTCAAAGCTCAGTTAATAAACAGAAATAATTAAAACAGGTAAACTGGACTTGGCTTTTAGTACAAAATAAGAAATGAAGTCTTTTATGAACTATATAAAACGAAAAACTCATTTGGTTTGAACTATATACATGTAAATGTTAACTTAATGTTAAAAAATGTTGAAAAGGAAAGTACTATAAGTTAAGTAAATTTTTTTTATACTTTATATTCTGATAAGTATAACTTAAATAAAAAACCTTCCTTGGAACTTATTATCATTATAATTTGTTTTTTCTTTGTTCCTACCCGCAGACGATTAAAGAAGAAGAAAGTTAACTTAAGTTAAGGTTTAATATTAAGATAAGAACGATAAACTTCGCCTTTCTTCTTTGTAACAAAGGTGTACGAATATAAAATAAGGTAATATTAAATATTTATCTAGGGTTTTATTTCCGCAACTAAAACCCTGGATAAAATATCATCACCATTGTATGAACATGTAAACGATATTTTAACTTTTTAGGTAGTAGCTGTGCACTTTGATAGTTAATCATCTATTCATAGCAGATTCTTACTTTACCTATTACTGATTTAATTTTTTTTTCATTAAATTAATTTCAAACAATATAAAATTATATATTATTAACCTTGACGAAAACATCATTTAACTTGGTATTTCATTTATAATAGTACAAGAAAACGTTTTCCACAGTTCCTTTGTGGTGGCTACGAAATTGCTACGAAGGTGCTTTGTACTCGATTCATAAATTAAATGTGGCGTCTTTATACTTACTTGCGTCTGAATTTATAATGAAGTTCTGATTATAATTAACTGTTTAGCTATATAAAATTTTAAATATTTCTCATAATGTCAGTATCCTTTGTACATTTTTAAGTGAAACGTAGTATACTAAAATAACATAATAGAAGTTAAGTTATAAAAACGTAATGTACGTATTCACAGATCATTACATACAAAATTTATGTCTGGAAAAAGTTTTTGATCAGTTTACGAACCTATAAATTATTATACAGTTATAACGAGCGCCCGTCGTTCGAGATCACAAGTAACGAAATGATGTATTCAGTATTCCATGTATAATTTACTTTTATATGTAAAACGAATTTCTCTATATTTTCTCTCTCTCAATTTGTATTTTTAGACTTTTTATTTGAGTGCACAGACAAGTACAATCAAATGAAGTCAACTATCAACCTTATTTTATATCGACTTTGTTATTCTAAGGCTGATTTAAGAAAAATACTTTTTGATTTGGATTTAATATTTACTTAAATAAATTTACGTTTGTATATTTTATATTTTAAAAAATATAGACTGTTTCACATACGTATATTTGTCACAACGTAATAGTGTAATAGAAATTTAACGTACGAAGTAAGGCTGTCAAAGCAACCTTATAAGTTGACACCTAAGGTGAAACCTTATCGCTTCGTATCTAAGCAAAATTATAGATTTTAAATTGATAATGTTTAAATTTGCGTTAAAAATCATGAAACTTCTGTAATTCAACTCTTACTTAGCAAATAACCAAGAACAATGCTTTATTACGTTAACTATATTAATTGTCCATTTAAGTAGAGTAAGATTTGTAAATCTTAATGGTATAATTTCTTCAAGAGTTCAAATCTAAATATCAAATATCTTTTTGACTGACTTTAAAACCTAATTTAAAATGCGGATGGATGAAAAAAATAGAGGAATTTTAAGCAGCGCTAAACGAATTCACTGCAAAGAAACCACTGCGGCTTCGTGCCTGGCACCAAGTTTGCATTAAGCTACCTGTAATAAAATTAATTTAAGTTAACAGAGGCAAGTTGCAACACAACGCCTGCTCGCTCAGAACTGAACTGGGTCAATAACATCTCCGCTGAGAATAGAACTGTCGCTTAAGGGTTGGATGAGCTCCATTGTTATCCATAGCTGGTGGAACTGTAGATGTTATCGTTTATTTAAGGGCATTCAGACGTTGTTATTTGATGACGGACGTCACGTCAGTGAAGATAATTAAGTTAGCTATTGTACTATAGTGTAATGGATTACACTATTATTTATACGAGAAGATTCTACGCTAGACGTAGGCATCATAAATTTAGGAAATCTGAAATATTGTCTAATAGATGTTACTTTTGCATCGTAATGGAAGGGGCCTTGGTCCCGGTGAGACCATAAAGTAAGCTGTTATTTGTTTAAAAAAATATTTTAAATTTAATTATTTACATTTTGACAAGTATCCAGCAATGGACGTCTACCAGCTTATAATGATGATGTGTGTAATATAAGGGCGATATAAAGAATGTATATTTTTTTAATTTTGTGAAATATTTGTTATTAAATGAAATATTACACATTTACTAGGTTTTATTGTGAACGTTGAGTTGTACTTCTGTAGATTTATTTCTAAGACATTATACAACAATTTTGCAGTCCTTCCTCCCGAGGAACAAGCAAGCGTAATTTTAATTTATTTATTAAGAAATGGTCGTTACTTAGTAAGTAAATACGTATAATAGTTTTATTATTCAACAAAGAAACAGCAAAAGCAAAAGTGCAAATAATGTATATTATTACCCCACAACTTTGTCATACAAATTGTTTTTCCGGTCGAACGAAAGCATGACGGTGAGATTTCCTAGATTTGGTAAACAATTTTACCTAAACTTAATTTTACTGTTTTTTCGTTTTAACTCCAAACTATTTTATAACAAGTAAATTAGATCGTAAGTTTAGTAGATACTGGTGATTATTGTAATATTTGTTAAGTTTAAAATAATTACTTGTAAGTAGTAAATATAATAGCTGTTAGTTAAAGTTTATTTATTTTTATTTAAGTCATGAAAATTTATATTACTTATTCTTAATATTTTTGGAGCGAGGTAAATGAAAGCGTCCATTACACTTATTATCCATAGAACAGCGTAATTTTTTCTCTGTTATTAGTCTTTGTGAGAATGTAACATGGAAACGAATAATAAAGGAAAGTATACGTCATTAATTATTATGTTTATTGTCCAAATAACTTTTGGATACTATTAATGGCTTTTCATGATATTATAACACAATAAAATTTTTGGATATCATTTAAATTTACAAGATATATAATCCCCGTAAATATTCAGTGATAACTGGCGCCAAATAGTTATGTTCAAACATTACTGTGTTCTGGTTTGAATGGTGTTATAGCTTAAGTCCATGAGTACAATGTAGTGTATATTCTAACTAGCGCCATTTTGTTATGGGCAAGCGGGTCAATTAACATGAGCCTAACGTCCCATGGCTTCATAAAAAAATAAAATAAAATGTATTATGCTAACTACATTCATTTAAAGTAGCATTTAGTAGACGATAAAAGACATTATTTATATTTCACATAATTTTAAAATCGGATCGTTTTGTTATAAAAGTAAATTTTTGTCTTTGCGTTTTGTGTTTATTCTTACCTATTCACTGGGCGTGGCAGATAGCCTAACATGGTTAAGTATACTGAACACCGCTCCCAGAGAATGTATAAGATTTTATTAGAAATAGCGGCTTTTATTATACAGCTTATTACTCCCGGGTAACAAACAAAAAGTATATTTTATTTAGATATTAAATAATAGAAAAAAATATGTGTTTTAGCGGATGTTAAAGAAAACGATGCAGCCAACATTGAAAAATATTCAGCCCCGATAAAACTTTTATTTTAATGTAAAATAGAGTCGTACCATGAACAAAGAATAATGAAACTTTCATTATCACTTCTTCGCCCGGTAATAGACAGTTAACTAGAAACTTTATACGATAAGAAAGTTAACAGGCTCATGGACCGCAGAAGTCGCATCGAAGGACTTACTCGTATTCGGTACCGAATACCTACCGCTGTTAAGATTAAAACTACTTACAGTTTCGCCTTTATATCTGCCGATTAATGGTCCAGATTTTTTCACATTTAACCACATCTTAATGAAACTGATAAATAGTTTCATTGAAATTGTGATTCTAAATAATAGAATTTTATCAGTTTTAATAACGGGTCCATTGACGATATTACATACCAAATAGGTATCGATCAGTTGAATACGGCGCGATGTCAGAGTGTAATATAAATTTATGGGACAAACGGGAATAATAATGTATTGAGCACACGAGCAACGTTCCGCAGTTGATTTAATAAGCTTTAAATGTGAACTTTTACTTTGAATAAACCTTATAATCCCTACCCTTTATGCAAGAAAATTTATTAGACAGTTTATCCTTGACTCGTAGTGGTTAATTTCGGAAACTACAACACAATTTAAACACTAATACAAAGCTGTGTGTCTATTCTTATATGTAGCAGTTATTCAGATAAATTATTTCGAATTCACCGTCCTATTTATAAATTCAGCCGATGAAGTGATCATGATCAATCCATGAACATAAGTCTATTCATAGATTTCTATACCGAAAGTGACTGAAATAATATAAATATTCAAAAGTTAAATAATTAAATTAGACCTAGTATATTATAATGCCTTTCGTAAGACCAAATACAAATATAACTAAAGTATAAATAATTTTTACGAACATTAAGATAAAAAAAATTTGGCTACAGACGAGTATATCATACCCCTTGGTATATGTAGGTAATTTTCCATAAATACCTTAGTTCCCATTAATAAAGACGTTTTTATTTAAAAAACAACAACAAAAACATCTTTAAGTTGTAATAAAATTTGTAAATTTCAGAAATTTATTAATGTCTTTCATCAAATAATTCTTCTTGTGCTGTTTATTCGTCATATGTACACCAAAATTTCGATTAACTGTCGTATAATATGAGTCACTTTAATCTACGTATGTTAAATAAATATTTAAATATATGCATAAAAAACTGTAAATTTAAGCAAAACATTAGAAGACTTTTGTGGCGTAGTTTTTTAATTATCATAAGAAATAACAAATATATTCGTAGCAAAACCTCATTGCAGGCTCACCTTGGCAGCCATGCTGTATGCTAAAATTATAATCTAGGTCGTTGTGGTCGATAGCCGGAAAATTGCTGTCGACCTAATTGAAATTTTTATCTTAAATATATGTACATTCAGGCCTGGTCGCCTTAACAATTTTAGTACATTATTATATTAGATACTAGTTAAAATTATAATATTTCATAAAAGTTAATTAGAAGTTGTTTTGCTTTTTATAACTTGTTGATTATTTTCATTAGAATAATTTATTTTGAAGATAGTATGTTTGGGTATTTTAATAACCGTTTTGTTAAATTAAACTAAGTTTAGTTTGTCTGGTAATGAGTCTCCGTTGCTTTATATCGTGGTCTATGGTTCGTGCCACCGCAGCACCTATTTCCGCCGCCGAACAGTAGCGTGTTCCTATTTGATGGATGCAAGGGAAAATACAAGGGTCACATGCCCTAACAAATGTTTCTAACACCACAATGTTACATGCAAATTCAGATTCCTGATCTGTCTTTAAATTAATGTTTTACCACTCGACTAAACAGATTACTGCAACACTATCTGCTCGTGATGTGCTCGTCGACCATTCCGAACACCTAAAGTAGCAAAAGGAAAATACAAACGGGGAAAATATAATAATATTACACAAAATACGAAATTAACGTTTTCATAAAAATATATCAATTTGATTGTGTTTGTAAGAAAACACATAATTGCAATTGTCAGGTAATACTTTTTTAAATTTTTGTTCCATGACAGAATGGTTATAGTTTTTAATCAAAAATTTGTTCAAATTAATCCCTATGAAATTTTGTCAATAGAATAAAATGAAGTTCAATTTTAATTTGTATTTACTGGATGAAGTAAAACGTCTTTAAGTTTAAACTAGTATGAAAGAGGTTGTATTGAAAAGATTCTCCAGAGCATTAAGAGTCCTTCTCGAAATGAAATCATTTCTTAAGACCTAATACTCGGAATTATTGACGTTATTTCAAGTAAGCTTTGAGCAGTGCAGACAAGTAAATATTTTTCTATTCCAACTCGATTTTCGTAACTTCCATTTTATTTAAAAAGTTTAACTTACAAAATTTAGTATTGCGTTTGACTTTATTTACAATTACTTCGGTATACGATTTTTTACGCAGTTCAAATCTAAATTTGTGGTAGTCTAGTTTGTAGATAATATCAGAAAAATCACTTTGTGTATTAACGGGAACATGTAAAATAAAGAAACGGGATTTTACGTTAATTTTTCAACATTTCGTCGATGATTTTTTTTAAGTAAAGGATGTACACAGTTTATAAAAAATGTTCTCGCTATGGAATATGTAAAATAAAACATATACATCAACATAGCTACCGAGGTTTATACAAGTACGTAGATAATTGACTTTAAATTCTATGTTATTATCAGCCTATTAATATTTTCAATGTCTTCATCGTAAACACCGTGTAAATGACCGCTACGATATGTGTAACGCGCCCACTCTTTATCGACTTCCAGTGTTAGTACGCGAACAACACAACACCATGTCGTGCTAAAAGCATTTCTGCGTCAGTAGCTATAGAATAGAAAATGGGGAAAACGACAATTTTCTTTAGTGAACAAGCTAGATCGTTCGCATGCGACCCAGTAAAACAACAGCGCTGTAATAAAACAGCAGGACATAAGACTAACGTTTAAAGTATATTTTAGAAATGCATTTCATATATTTATTTATGGCAATTGAAAAGCTATGAAAACTGAAAAAAATTATGTTAAAAATAATTAAGAGGTATAAAGTATGTAACTATAGAGGTACTTTTTTAATTTCTGAACCAGAGTCATGAAATACAGCCTATGCTGGATGCAAAGGATATGGATGGTAGAACTAAGGGTCAGAAGGGCACTAAAGTATAATAATAGAGTAATATAATATAGACGCCCTGCTAGATGGTTTTGTATAAGTTTGATCAAGAATTTAGTTAAAGTTGATGGGTGCCTTTGAATAAGGACAGAGTTAGACCAATGTATGTACCTTTAAAAACTCTACCTTTGGGAGAGATTTCGTCCAACAGCGACCGTTTGCAGATAATGCTAATGTTTTGGAAACTTTTCTTTCTTTCTTTCTGTCCTTCCCATTTTCCCAATTAATTCCTTGGGGTTGGGGCAGTGTGTAAGTCTCCATCTGTATTAAACACACTGCTAGGGTTATTGGCAATGGTTTTTACAGCCGGCCGCCTGCCTGACGCTAAC
>DWHU01002249.1:0-10319 GCA_018247975.1 Parides photinus
AAGCGAACAAACATCTTGAGTTCTTTGTATATACATGATTGCATTTTAACTTTTTATAATAAACTACTTTTGTATTTAACCTCAATTTGCCACAATGTTAAATAATAATGGCGCAGGAGTTTCTGAAATATGATCAGTTAGAAGGTGCTGCTCATTTAATGATAACAAGAACGTGTCCTTCCCATTTTCCCAATTAATTTCTTGGGGTTGTCGCAGTGTGTTAGTCTCCATCAGTATTAAACACATTGCTAGGGTTATTGGCAATGGTTTTTATAGCCGGCCTGCCTGACGATAACCCTCCTTGGGAATGCCAGTGATATTTAATTTTTTAAACCGCACGTGACAAGAAAAGTCATTGGTGAAAGAAAGTTATAGCAAAAATATGAAAGAAGTGGTAAACAAACCACTTAAGGTACCAGAAACAAAAAGAGGGAATAGAATGGAATGAAAATGGGAAATTGTGAAAGGCAGTTTAGAATGTAATGTACGTGAAGTTTCTGCTGAAAACTTCACGGAACTCTGTCCAAATCATATAACAAAACCAATAAAAACGCAAAAATGTTCACGTTTGAACGTAATGAAGCATTTTCCCGGTTCCGATGTAGACAGTTTATCGATTTACAAAGTGGGACAGCAAAGGGTTGAATGGATTAAGTAGACGGCGTCAAAGTTTTCAACGAGGTACGAGTGCCTGCGAGAGAAAAGTGCACAGGTTACACACAGCTATATATCACACTGTGCGCATTACATAAATAAAATAGACATATAACACAAATACAAAGAATCCTTTCAAAAATCAAAGCAACTACTGCTTGCAATCAACAACACGGCGATATCTACAATATCTACCATGTTGTACCTGTCTTAAAACGTGTAGTCTTATCACTACAGTAATTTCACTATCTATTACTAGTATCTATCATCATCTAGCCCATCACCAGAATATAGTAATATTTATAAATACTGGTTAAGCAACAGAAATAGTTGATGCGATGGCACATACACCGGCTTCTGTAATACCAATAACTAATTATCACCGATCTTTAGATTATTTTAAGACTAAGTCGGAGACAAATGATCTCATATACATATGTTATTTATTATTTAAATAAGTTAGAAACTATCGTATCAATCGCACAATGATGATGTTGTGTAAACTTGTGCGATGTTCTGAAACGAGACAAGCAAATACACATACTATCTTATTTACTTGTCCCGCTAAAGACATTTTATGCTTTATGAGTTTAAATATGTTTATTTTGTACTACAATCGTAAAAATAATAGTAACATTACAAATATTATCTCTGAGGTATATATTAAATCATGCTAAGTTAATTTTATCAAACTTAGTTAATCAAATGCTAATTTTAGACTAATTTTCGTTATTTAACAGTAGCGGTGAAACTGTTAACTTAAAGTTAAAAGCGATTACTATTTTGATAGTTTGCTAAGTGTTTTAAAATAATTGTTACATTAAATATCTGATTCCATTTTTTCGTTGAAACATGTAAATATATGTTTGTATTTGATATTTCATGTTTTTTGCGATGAACCGAGCTGGACCTTCTTTTGAATGTAATGATTAGGTAGGATGATAAAGAAACTACATCGCTTTGAAACAATGCTATATCTGGTCATTCCAAAAATGTCATTACTTACACCTCTTTTCAAACATTGTTTATTGTACACAAAAGGACAAAATGTACAAGTTATGGTGAAGAGAGAAAGGTACATAGGCAAGCTTAGCCCTTAAAGAGTTTTCTAACAGCAAACCTGTGAAAGACAGTAATAAGTGAAAAGTAAAAATCAGGTAGGTGTGTACAATAAAAGAAATAAGATTAGAAAATAGGGAGATTAATAAGGAGATACGAAGGTAGTATATATTAAATAGATATAAAGAATAGAAGAGAAAGATAAATAGAATAATAGTGAATATAGGAATACATGAATAAATACTGGAAGTTTTATGGATTAAAAAAAATAATAAATAAAAGAAAAACTAAACGAAATAAAAATATACATACAATGCATAGCAGATAAATTTAATTAAATAATTATCATAAATGATGTAGACTGTGATAGAAAATAATTCTTCACTTGCACCCGAAAAATATTAATTACTGTTTGTAAGTAGAAACATATAATTCCTGACTCTTTTTTGGTGCAGACGCATAAACTTCCGGACAGATATTTTTCTTTCTGAAGGCAGCAACCTCCCTTCCCCATAGGTATACTACTAAAGCTGGAGATGAGACGGTTTCAGAGATTTCTGAAACCGTCACAATCCACCACACTTGTCAAGTGCGGGTTGGCAGATAAAGCCATTGATATTTAATTTCTTATATTTATAACTCAGAAAAGTTATCGGTGCGCCGGATTCGATCCCACGACCACCGATCGGAGGCCGAGGTCCCAAACCTCTTGGCTATCACGACTTCTTTAACATTTACATATTAAATGTCTATTATCATTTTAAACACCTTTTCCAATGCTGTCTCCTGCAAGACTTTATAATCATTTCATCAGATCGCCATCATATACTTAAACTATGTAAAGTAATTACAGTTTTGCCTTTATACTTCCAAATAAGGTAAAATAACTCTTTGTAAATGCGGGAAAGGTTTTTACCGTTTACTTCAATGAGCAATAAATTAAAGCAACTGATTACGTGAAAGTTACATTTAAATCAACAGTTTATGAGTCAAAAGCAATAACCTTTTAAAATACAGTTTCGTTTTTACTTTAAATGTTACTGATTTTACCGTTCGTTTAAATATTTTTACACCCGCGTCAAACGTAAGAAAGCTTTAGCAATTCCTGGAAACATTTCTTTTGTGGATATCCAAACACTTGAATGGACTATGAAATGAAAAATTCAACTAGACCGATTCAGAATTGTGGAAGAAAAGAATCGGGACAGTGCGGCTGTTCCTCTCTCAGCAAACACTAACGGATCTTAAATCCATTGGAATTTGTTTATGTAAATGTTCCCTAACCAGTTGTAAAAGTGCTCTTCAAAAATACATTTCGCAGCACGAGAAAAATTCAACGCTTTGTTATTAACGGAAAGTATCCTGTGCTACGGTCTTCGTTATTTTCCTTTTATAATTTATATAACTGTTGGTCTTCAACAGCTACTTTTTCACAGAGCTGATTCTCATTAACAGTAATTTTCCTCTACATCTAATGAAGTACGTCGTTGTCTGTCTGTACAAACGTATTTATTTTAATTACAACTTTTTATCTACATTTTTGGATGACTGATTTTATTTTGGACCCTGTGAAAGTAGCCACGTTTCGACTCTTAATATCTCTGGAAAAACATATCAGAAGCTTCCTTATTTTCATACAATTAAAAACATTAAATATATATTTTTAATAATATTAATATTTGAATTTAAAGCAATAATAAATTTATGATCACAGAAAATATAATTTAATTAAATAATTTACTTTAAGCCTACCTATTTGTATCGGAAACTAATCAATGTGTAAAGTGTCTACTAATGCATTACATTTTTTTTTTATTATGCGCATATATCTAGTTAAATTACACTTCGACGTACACGTACATAGATACCGGATATCTGTCATCACTTGTCAAACTTGGCTAATTATAATATCACAACCGGCATCGTTAATTATGTTCGTAGAAACATGAACGATGGCGTCCCACACATATACAGAGCTATAAACATTCAATATATGGTGTTTTAAATATTTTTATTTATTTAAGACTTATTGCAACACTTTAAATTAGACAACAGTAGACAGACTTAATTCATATAGACATTTTCTACCAGTCAACGTAGGAAGTGAGAGTTTTAGTAGTAGACTAGCTGACTTGGTAGATTTCGTACAGCCTCAGTCGATAGATAAAAAAGCTAAGAAATTGGTAATGAGTAAAAAAAAAAGTTCGATATGAATAAGGTTTAATTATTATTTCATTCACTAAAGAACGCAATTCTGATATAGCAAAAGAACTGTTTTCTTGCTCTGTCTCTCTCTCTGGTCATCAGTGCATTGGTTCTGGTCTCTGGCTTCTAGACATCAGTTGGTTATCAATGTCAAATATCAAAAACAAATTAAAAAAGTTTTCCTTTTAATTTAATTTGATTTCTGAACGATAGGACGATAATCAAATGACAGATAAGAACAGTATCTAAGGGAAAAAGAAATTGTTGTTTTTACTACATTCCTAGTGTTTTTTTCACATTTACTCACCTTTTAAACCTTCCCTGAACTTCCACAAATAATTCAAAAATAAAATTAGCTAAATCGGTTCAGCAGTTCTCTAGTTTTAGCGAGACTAACGAACAGCAATTGATTTTTATATATAAGATAAGGCAAAATTATAACTTCGTGAAAAATAAATAAAAATGTAACAACAAGTTAACATAATTATAGTCAACATATATGAACTTCTCGAGATATGTACATTGAAGCTCAGTTGATGAAAAGTCAAATAGATCAGAGAAATCGAAATCGAACGATGATCCAGAATATTCTATCTCTTTTCTAGCCTCGGAATCGAACCAGGAACATTTTTACAAGGCTTTATCAACCTCCGTGAGTCTTAGATCACTTCGCCATTGTTAAATTTAAGCAATTATTCCTAAGCAAGATAATACGTAAATATATAGGAATGATTGCTTTAAGTAGAAACGTCATAGAATAATTACTACCTATAAGTTCAAAATCCGGTAATAATAAATACGAATCAGTTATTTATCTCCATCAGTTCATATGAGGATACATTAACGTTTATATGTTATGGTATAATTTGATTATAAGTCGTAAACTAATAATGTTGCGAACGTTTCACTAAAATGAGAGAACGCGATGCAACTGGTCATGACAAACTTTAACCTCGGTTTTTATTGATCGTCGTGCCATCGGAGTCACGGCCGTGTGCGTATAACTAGCTATCTACTGTACTAATTAGACAACTAGGCGGTCAAAAAACTGACAAAACCCTTTTTTTTAACATCAGCTAATTACTGCGGATAACATTTGTAAAAGCCAGAGTGTGCCCTGATAATGGTATAAGAATACAATCACACACAGACAAGTGCAACATCGAAGTCACAGCTGACTTAAGCTCTTTAAAATAAAAAATTGTATTTCTTCTGGAAGTACTGGTAAGTCTTCTGGAAGTAATGTAATGAGAATTATTGAAACAAATCGAAAACAGCTCTGAATCTATTTAAAATCAAGTAATAAGTTTGTTAATCAGAATAGGACAGTTGACAAGGAGCAATAAATATATTCACAAAATTCATCACACTCCTTTAAATCTCTATTATAATAGAGAAATTAATGTAATTCTATTATTAAAATAATCATTTATATTAAATTAGCGTAAGAAAATTTACTTTGAAACTACCTTCCAATAATCTATAATATTACAGCTAAATCATAGAACACATTTTTTATTAACTCATACTCTTACATTAAATAACTTAAATTGGTCTTGGGATAAGTGCTTGAAATAAGAACAGCTACAGACATGTATTATGTGAGCCGAGTGATAAGCCAATATCAAGTTATTAAAACCTTTTATCGCATTTAACTTGATAATTAGCTAAAAATTTCCCGTGTTATCGCACCATTTTTTAAATATTACGACCCATATAGATAATTAATTCTTCAATATTGAATGTAATAGATATTCACAAAAAAATTTATGACAAAAAGCAACTAACAATATGTGATAATAACAGAAATTATTATTAAATTAAACATGATTCAGAATATGTTTGGTCGTAATTTATTTGATATTAAGCATTGTCAGGATGTATAAAGATATTAACATACTGACCGTAATATCTCATTACGAAATGTCGTTTCAGCAATATGAATAATTAGGTCATATTAATATAAGATTTTTGTCAAACCATTGCTTTTTAATTATCAAATATATAATACTTTAATAAATATTCACACCTTTGCGAACACGTAAGAAGGTAATCACAAAAAACGTGTACATAATATGTTCACATTATATTACAACTATAGTTAATGTGAATAGTTCCCTCATCATCAATTTATATTAACTTCATGATTAAGGAAATTATATAAAATGTTGTGGCATTCACCTTAATAATTTAAATTTCATAATAACACAACATCATTACGTTTCTTTACAATTGAATAATGCCCGGTCCTCTCTTTTAGTCTTTTATATAAACTGTACCATTACACAATTACTGTAACAAAAACTCAAACAAACATTGTCAAATCAAATTGTTATTACATGTATTACTAGATTTTTTCTAATTCTTTTTACATCTGTTAAAAATAATGAGTCATTAGTAACAAGAGACTATTTTGAAAACTAATGTTCACAAAAGACAACTATGGATGAAAATCCTTTGAACTCTTCCCAGCATAAAATGTAGTCTCGTTACAAGCTCCAATATCTAATCACCTTTGATCTTAAAGCGATTAAAGCCGAGAAGAATTTGTAATTAAAATAGGAGATGCAATAAGGATGGCTTCTACTTACCCTGCATAAGACGTGAACCGACGGGACCA
The DNA here is from genome assembly GCA_018247975.1 of Parides photinus. Classification (NCBI taxonomy): domain Eukaryota; kingdom Metazoa; phylum Arthropoda; class Insecta; order Lepidoptera; family Papilionidae; genus Parides; species Parides photinus. The sequence goes on from DWHU01002249.1 coordinate 6,539, forward strand.
ACTCTCGAGTGACTTCAGACTATCACAGTTCAACTAACAAGGTTAATTGCTACGAAATAAGAACCCTAGAAAACAGTAATTTATTGTTTGTCCATACACAAACTACTTTAATTAGAAAACAAGGAAAACGATGTATTTTATTTTTACTAAAACTATTTTAAGCTTTGAACTCAATTTTTATATAAATAGGCAATAATACTAATGACAATAAATCGCGTTTTCTTTGATTATTATTATACATGTAAAGATAATAATTTTGTATTATTAATTATCTTTAATGTCTGTGTTGTTTAATTATCTGTGGTGGTTGAACGTGAACATGTAATAGAGCGTCATATGAGAGAGCTGTCAGTCAAGTCAGGTGTAATAAAGAACATTAAATGTCGTTTCATTGCGTATAAAGAAACTCAGTTGTGTTATTTTTATTCACCATACCAAATCTTATATATATATGACTGTTAGTTTAGATTAAAAGAATGGCGGCGGATTAACAACATAAGGATAACAACTTAAAAAAGTCTTTCCGAAAACTCAATGTATCAGTAAAAAGGGTATGACCTCGTCAGCCCTTTTTACTCTTTCATAAAAAACTTAAATTATTCAATTGGTGGATAGTTATATCCTTTTTATGTAGTTACCCGTACAACATGACAGAATTATTCATAATATAATTTAACCAAAGCCTTCAGTGAAGACGATTCACATCTACAACCACGTATTACTTATCATGAGTTTTTTTCTTTCTTCAAACATAGGTCAAGGAGACAATCAATTATTATACTTGTAAACAATTTTGTATTATCTATATACAAATATAACGATCTTAACTCTAAGTAACTTAATCAATTGCGAACTCGATGCGAAATTAGTAATATGTAGTTCTAAAAACCTGCATTTAATTTTCTAATTGATTATTACCTATTTCAATTTAGTTACGTCTGGTTTAGTACAGATGGAGACTAACACACTGCCTCAAACCCAAGAAATGAATTGGGAAAACGGGATAGAAGAATTAGTTAAACCGTTATAGCCGAGTGGATTAATGACTTTTCTTAGTTATGTGTGCTTTAAGAAGTTAAAAATCATTGGCTTTATCCGCCAAACCGCACTTGGCCAGCGTGTTGGATTACCAAACACTCTCTCATTATAAGTGAAGGCCGAGTCCCTGGAAACATAAAGAAGACTGAAAAGAAATGTCTGTTTTTAAGTTTTACTGTAACATTTCCATATCGAACGCTGGGCTCCATAATCATATGTATGATTGTTTCCTCTTACGTCTGTCTACTATCTTTGCACTTAAAGCGAAACAGGTACTCGGAAAATCTGTCTTGATCTGTAAACACTTACGTGGGTACCTTATCTAGTTTAATTACCCTCATGAGTAGTCCTCAATGATGTCCAAAAGAAAGTATTTTATGGTACTGACAGTTTTACCTTCTTTATAGCGTCGAATGTATTTATACAGATTTGATACTTGAATGAAATCGGGCACAGACTGTATTTTGGCTCAGTCTTGTCTGTGTTTCTTTAGCGAAACAATCAGTTCTTTAGCAGCCAGTCTAGCATGAGCTTTAACAGAACAAGGACCATCTTATTTTCGATTTTATTTGCTGTAATGTTTGCCTGCGACTATTCAGCTTATGGGTATTTATAGCCGTTAATATTTCAATAGTATTAAAAATATCATACCATCAATTATCAACATAAAATTAACGTATATCATATAAGAGATATGTAGTTATATGTGTACGTGATTAGTTATAGTTAAGTGAAGCGTTTACGTTAAGAAACTAATTTCTAGTAAACTTGGCGGTTGCAAATATCTAGGTCAGCCGGCAGACTGGATAAGATGCATCGATCTGCGGGCGGGTGTCGCGAGGGAATCTCTGCAATCTCTCTACGCCACTATATATTGCTTCCTTACATAAATTGATTTCGTTATACACTTCTGTATGCTTTTAAAACATTAAACCATCCTTTTATTTATATCGTTTAATACACATACATACATACAGTCACGCGTCTTTCCCAATGGGGTAAGCAGAGACTACTTCTTTCCACTTGCTACGATCCAGGCATACATCTTTCGCTTCTTCAACTCCCATGAGTTTAATATAATACATAAAAATGTCGTGACACAATGTTTGTGGTTGAACTTCTCCGAAACGGCTCGACCGATTCATATCAAATTTTATGTGCATATTGAGTAGCTCTAAAAATCGGACAACATCTATTTATCATACCCTTAAAAGGTAAGGGTGGTCCATGCCTTAACTTCTTATTTTGTTTGAAACAAAAAAAAATGTTTTTATACATTTATTATACAGCATTCATACATACAACCCTAAATTTTGACACTTAAATAATCAACCCTTATTTTTTGTTTAATTATACCTTGAATTTATTTTTGTCATTACATTAAGTAAAAAAAACATATTTATCAAAATTTTTCATACTTTTACGATCAACCCATACTTTTTAATCTTTCCATAGACCAACAATAAAGTTTCAAGATGGCAGTCTAAAACATTAATTTGTATTGACCTTTATTAACTTAAGTAAAGTATACTTTCATTATCTATTATGTGTACATCCCCACATATTTAAACGAAGTGATTTTTTTACTGAACTAAAAAATATTTCCTGGTAATTATGTATATGTCAAAACAACGTTTGCCGAGTCATCTAGTACTATACATAAATCATAAAATACAAAGCTTAGTAGCAGGTAGTTTTAGTTTTCAACTAGCCGATCATGTCTGTAAATCCCCTGCCATAACAAAAACACTTTGTTTAGAGTGTCAATATGAAAGGGCCGAGTACTGTAGACTACTACTGTACCATTTTATCTTTACATCATATGTAACATAGGTTATTATGTGGCAACTACATTATACATACAAGAAAAACATCTATCATCATCATCATCTCAAATGTAGGTCGTATATTACTTATCATAGTTGTAAGATGTTAATACAAGTTATAATATCTAAGCTTTTTAATTTATAACTGAACTAATTTTCATGTAGTTACCTAGTTATAATAATGAGATTGCTTAAAAACAACGAATTCTGTGGATTTTTTTATCTGTGCCTAATTCAAATAGCCTTAAGTTACTCCTTTGAACATAATACTTATTATTTTTATACAAAATTCTCTTCTTGTAACAGAAAGTACTAAATCTCAGCTATAGGAACATTAAGTAGAAATTTTAAATGTTTTATTTGTATAATTTACTGCTTAGCTTTTCAAGTTGTTACTAACTAAATGTGTTATTATACTGCATGTGCTTGTTAGTGTTGAATGTGTTAAACCGTTAATACTTTTCCAATTTAAAAAAAAACAACTAAACACGAAATTATTGCTTCAAAATTTCGGTCCACTCTAAAGGCTATCACATGCACGGTACTTCATTATGGCTGGCAATGGGTTGGCTAATTGCAACGTGTAAATCGCGAGGCAATATTCGATATTCGACGCAAAACCCGTTTGACGGCTCTTTACGGGGACTGGGAATAAAGCAAATGATGTGAAACACACAGCATCATTTGCTTTCAACTTGTCAATGGCGATGACGATTATCCACACCAAGAATATTGACGTGCTATAATCTGAAAACATGCTGACGATCAACTCGTGTCGAATAATAATTATTATAACCTTCTTTGTCTATCCCATTTTCCCAATTACTTCTTGGGGTTGGGGCAGTGTGTTAGTCTCCATCTGTACTAACCACGCTGCTAGGGTTATTGGCAATAGTTTTTACAGCCGGCCGCCTGCC
>DWHU01002250.1:0-10319 GCA_018247975.1 Parides photinus
TACTAATAGTAGTAACTCAGTATTAAGCAGTTAAAGAAAATGGCGTACAGAATTTTCCTAAAATTTACTTGTATAGGTACAAAGTGGTGTGGCCCTGGAAATATAGCCGATGGTTACAACGATTTGGGGATATACAACGACACGGACTTTTGCTGCAGGCAACACGATTTCTGCCCAGACGTCATCTTGGCTGGAGAATCAAGACATAATTTAACTAATGACTCCTTTTTCACTCGGTGAGGTTACTACTACTAGAATATATTCATCAATCCCCTTACAGCATGAGACATAATTATTTCTGTACACATTTCTCAATATACGAGTAACAATTTATTAAGCCTTTTTTACCTACAATAGGATAGCTTTATCTATGTCTCAATTGCTCTTGATGATCTTGATGGTCCGTATCAAGGAGCTTTCGGAAGGATTTAAAAATCTTATAATCGAATAAGCTAACTCTGCGAAAAAAGCTGTTAGATGCTGCGTGTGAACTAATAAATTTATGTATATTAATGTAAATTTGCTATTACTATTTGCTAGGCGCCTAAGTTTCCAGTATTTATATTAGAATTATTAGTAATACGTTAACTTATAAAAAAATCCAGTTTAATTCTATTTACAGTATTTTGAATATATATATATTACTAATATTATAGTCTAGTAGTTGTTTTGACCAAAGTATTAAGTATACACGATTTTAAGACGTCCTTATAATTTTCAGATTACACTGCTCCTGCGACGAGACATTTCGCGAGTGCCTACGAAAAGTAAATAGCTTGGTATCACTTAAAATTGGTATCACGTACTTCAACGCACTGGGCACCAAATGTTACAGGGAAGATTATCCCGTAATTGGATGTAGGAAACGCGGAGGGTAAGTTGAGAATATAAACATGAGGAAAACTAACCAATATCAGACGAAATTTAACGTTAATAAAAATACTCGAAAATTTTGATGATTATAATCGTGATTATTATATTGTAACAATCACATACCTTTTTGGTTTCGTGGGGATATCTTTGGGAGTAATTCTACTTCTGAGGGGAATATTATATGGGGTTTCTACCCACTAAAACCCTCTCGGTGATCATCCTTGGTGTGTTGCGTGGGCTCTGGGATCGATCGATTGGGACGATCCTCCTTGAGCTTGACTTATGTAATATTTTTTACAATGCTTGCATTATCAACCTTATTATCTAATTGATGTTCAATACTGGACATAAATCTCCTTAATAATGAACCTTATTACATTTTGGACAGGTGGCTGGGCAGCAAATGCGTTGAATATACTTACGATACTTCAGGAATGATGCAGTACCAATGGTTCGACGTACCCAATTATTGAACAAATAATAGTTTTATGTATACGAAATTTAAGCTGCGGGATAATATTACTTACGTTATAAAATAAATGACCTGTGTTCAAGTTATTTATTATCTTACATTAACTGTGTCGAATCATTCTTCAAGTATATGTATGAAGAGGCGAAGATCTTTCTGATCTCCTTGGACTTTATAAAAACGTTTCAAACATTAAAAAGGTTGGACACGAAACCTTTCGCAAAATTAAAAAGTTTCCATTAGTCATAAAAGTAAATGCCAAATAAGAGCAAAGGGTCGTCAAATGAAAACAATAAATAAAGAAGCGGCATTTGTATCATTTATTTACCCCAGCATACTTCATTGGTACAATTTAAAAGATTTTATTCATTAAAGATAGTGTTCGTATATACGTAAGTATAAGTAATATACACCTTCCCAAACGACGCACACATGAATGCTGGATTAATATACATTATTAATTTTAATATAATCCCGTATAAATAACCATACACGATACATGTGATAAAAGATATGGATATAGTTTTATAACAATGTATAAACAAGTAAACAACTTTAAACGGTTTTTAAGATAATACTAGATTTATATCGTTTATTAATTTTAGAAAAAACTTCAATCGACGTGGGCTACACTTAGATATGTGGCGGAGCGCGATGAAGAAAAATCTCGCAGGCTCACATTATGTACAACCGATGCATTATATATTATTAGATGTATTAAAATGAGCAAAACCGCTGGCTAAGTGTAATACCATTATTTACGTACTCATATAACTAGTAATCGCAAGCTAATTTTGGATTTTTATATACGTGGAAAGATTTAATACACGACGGTGTGGAGCCGCCGTTACGAAGTGATAAAGAGGACTTAATAGAATAACCCTTGTAGGAAGTGAGCATCTCGAAGTAGCCTACGGTCCAAGCAAACTTACCGTTCAATATTTACAAGAAACCATGGCGTATTCAGAAATGGTGTTTGGTATTACACCACAAGTGAACGATGAATGTAGTGTGATAACAAGATAACCTAAAAGTGATTAATTGATGGGACGATTAAACATGCATGGACATCTCTGAAAATAAATTAAGACTCGTATGTAAAGAAAGCTACATACATTTTACTTCCCAATTCACTTTTCGTTTCCACCCAATTGCATTTTACATCTCCGTATGTTATGCAAAGGGAAAAATTATATTGAATTGGTTTAGTTGTACACTAAAACATTTTATAATCACCAATAAAACATTTCATTGGCAATAACGTTTAAATTTCTCTCAAATTGTACAAATGTTCTTTTATAAATCAGATCCATTTTTAATAAATAACAGTACAGTCTACTTTCACTTAAATATTACAAACATAAAATTGTTAAGAATAAATAATATTTTTTTGGCATGTTTACAGAGCACGTTGTAAATACACAATTGCTACTCGTTTTCGTATTTTTTTTTTATTTAATCTTAAAAACGTGTAAAAATATCTATAAACCGAGAAAAGGTTTTATTTTGCATGAAAACAAAATAAAAAGAATTTTTTCAGAGGTATAAGTTTTAGTTACATGGGGTGTTTAACTATTAATATTGAATGAAATACAAAAAGTGAATTGTAAATGTTGATTACTGTGACAACAAAATGTTTGTAACAAGATCGTCATAATGTTTTGCATAAACTGTTACGTTTTCGGTATCACGAGATTTATAACAAATAATATATTAGTTAAGAATTTAAAAGCAAGTAAATGTTCATGCAAGCAGTCTTTTTGCGGCATAGTTCGCCGTTAGCGTAATAAGTTAATTTATTATTTTTATAATTTTACATGTTATATGTATACAATCTTTAGAATCCGTTAAGGTGATACATGCCTAAGTATTTTAAATTATACACAATTAGTTTTTGAAAAAAAAACTTATCACGATCCACACATTCAAAACAAATCATCAAGAATAATCAAAAACTATATTAGACATTTCCTTTTTTACTACATTTTTGTTCAAAGAGATTAATGTAGATATTTACTTTATGAAACATAAACATAACCATAATCGGTAATAAAGAACTCTTTTGACTTGTTATTCTCCCAGTCGTGCCTCTTCAAATCCTGCAGCTTTGTTATTGAATCCAGAAATAAAAGGGAAAGACTATTTATATAAGCACATAATTGCGATAGATAATGGTAATGAAGTTTTCGTTTAATTCAGATCAGAATTCACTGTTGAGCGACGTCTACCATTCAACAATACACGTATTTTTTGTATCAAAGAGCACAATTGTACAGTATTGAGGTCGGGTAAGCTCTCAACCAGAAAATTCACGCTTTAAAACCATTCGTCCGCATTTAGCTATACGACAACAGTGCCATTATGTCAGTTTATAAAAACCGTTCAATTAACTGTTAAAATACACAGAAATGACAGACAACAAACAACACAAAACACTACACACTTTTCAATCCGCCGTTTTATAATTTGAAAAGCTTCACTTTTAAATATTGTCTACACTGCGTTTATGTGGATTTAATGCGTTATTAAACATTCAGTTCAGGTTTCGGCATCAAATTTACGACTGTAAAATACGTTTTTCATTGATTAAATACTAAATATTAAGAGCTTTTTAGTTAGTTAATAGAATCATTTCGAAGTTACAACGGTTACAGTTTCTTTTTCACCGTTTTCTCTTGTTATTGATAACTTTAACAAGTTGATGGAATCAAAGTTTTTGAACAAGAATTAAAATACAACTATACATTTTCTACTTGTGACAGTGACTAAGATAGAGAATGGGTTTCTCTACATAACGACTCGACGTATTGTTGGTCAAGATATTACATTAATGTGTTTGGGAACTCGAATGTCTATTTGATGCGATGACCTTGATATATATATAAGAATGACAAAGATGTTATCACGTCCTACTATCACAGAATATTTTTGTTTCGAGTTATAATCGGGAATAGCATACAAATTCAATGTGCATACAGTTTTTTTTTTAAATAAAGCTAAAGAAATTGTCATGGCGATTTATCAGAATTATGCGACTACAAGTTTTAAAGTGAGCCCATAATGCGCTTGATTTTGAAAGTGAAACCAATCAATTTTTAAATCAAACTCATTATTTTAAAACTTGCAGTTTGGTAATACATGATTCATATTATTTTATTCTTAAGTAAAGGCGGTTACTTATTCAGGGTTGATGCAGTGGCAGTTCATTCTAAATATATTATCTTTATAACAACTATCCTTTAACCTTTCACATGTTAGTATCGGCGCCAATGAAATAGTGGGAGAAGAACTTGAAAAATGTAGTAATAATACATCTCATTACACATTATAATTTTTTTTTTAACACATGAAAGTATTTGATCTTGGTCTTAAGAAGGAACATCTAGCAACCAACAACACATATAAACTATGTCATATAACAACAGGGTGATATCTTAACAAAACTCACGCTCTAAACACATAAATGAAATATTAAGAGATACTGCAAACATTTCACATGACAATTATTATCTATATATTTAATAGACCCGCACAGGTCCAAGAAAGGTAACTTAAGTTAAAAGTATACTCGGGTGTGGACACTCCAATACTTCGGAGCTGACTATCTGGGTTGCACTTACATTTTGAATATTCACTAAACTGTGCGTATATTGAATTTTTATATACATCTCTTATACATACGCCCATAAGCCGAACAACTCGTAGAAAAGTCGAATAGCCTCACAACAGCAGCAGAACCATTCGAAAACGAAAAGGAAACGTCGAGGGAGTCGCACTTCACACGTTTACGATACGACGACCACGTAGAGAGAGCTCTCGGGGCCACGGCGCCGGCATTATTTGCCGCCGAGGCCGAACTTCATGAATATGAGCTCCTTGCCTTTGCTGAGGATGTCGCCGCCGGGCGCCGTCATCTCGGTGAACTTCTGCATGAGGTTGGGCTGCGAGGTGGGCGGCTGCGTGGTGGGGGGCGGCTGCGGCTGCGGCACGACGGCGGGCCCGGCGCGGCGCGCGGCGGGCGGCGCGTGCGCGGGCGCGGGCTGCGCCGCGGCGGGGCTGCCCGGCGACTGCGCCGTGGGACTGCCCGCGTTACCAGCGCTCGTGCGCGCGATCGAGCTCGCCGCCTGCGCGCTCGCCGCGCCTCTCGCCCTCGCCTGCTGTTGCAAACCTTCCTACACCCCGCACTTCATGAGTACCGCTTATTATAAACGTTCAAACTCGATATCTGCACGTTGGTACGCCACCACACCCCAATCATAACTATCATAAACATAACAAACAACATTTATTTTGATAGGACAACGTATAGACATCGAGAAAGAGACAGAAATGGAGATATACAAAAGGGGAGAAAACACTAAAATCCCTTAAACCTGCTACTATCTAAATTTACGACTCAAAGTTGACAGTGAAAAATAATTATTTCTAATAACTTCTATGCGAGACCACACTATGGCAGGTCTTCAATTTTTTTGAGTTTATTCAAGTGATTAAAAAATTAGGTAAAAACTTGAAGGCTAATTTGTCAGACAGTTTTCTGTTTTTTATCTTAAATCTCTAATCTTATTCTAGGTATCCAACATTTGCAGGTAATTGTGCATATAAATTTGTTCACACAACACAGTGCACGGCATTAAAACACGATCTCATGCACGCGTCCGAGAGTCATGCATTCACATGCGCTGCCAAACAAAGCAAGACAGGGTAGATAGTTTATGAATAGCATTTGAAGAGTTCATAAAAAGTTAAATTGGGTATTAATCACACTTACATTCCTGTAAAATAATATAACGCCAAAAAACGAGTCTACTTATAAAGGTAAGCACAAGTCCTGATTGTACCCCTCGTGTGGCGGACCGTATTTACAGGTCTGCGAGGGTCTGTATAATGGTGAATGGGTAATGGTATTCAATGTGAGTTAAGCATTCGCCAGTGTTATTCTGTACCAGTATGTATGATTTAGTTTCCTATAGGCATAACAACTAAAATGACGTGTAATAATAATGATCCAAACAACTAGTCTGTTATCTTGTATCACCAAATGCGTTGCTGACAGTACGCTGCACCGCAATGGTGTTTACGCCGAGCGATAAAGAAAGTAAGGAAAAAAAGGGAAAATTAAACAAAGTAAATGAAACAGTGAAAAATAATAGAAATCTATATGAAGTGAATGAAAGTCGAACGAAAATCGAACTAGTAACCTTGCATAGTAACATTTGAAACGGTACTGTTGTGGGTCGATTATAAAACGGTATTTTTTTTACCTGAGAATTCGCCTGTTCTGGATTACTGGCGCATGTGTTGTGGTCTAACTGAGAAGGGGGAAGAGGGCAGGCATCTAGCAAACAGACAATACACACAACATATATAGTGACTGGACAAACGCTTGAATCTTGGATCACACGAGTCACTAGCACCGTGCTTTGTGCTTTGCTATGTTGCGTGTATTTCTTCAGATCAACCCACCCTGCGGCGACTAACGTGAGAATTATCAACGTGAAAAGTAAAAGCAGTAAGACTGACGAAAACAAAAAGAAAACAGGAAAGACAGTCAAGTACAGAACGTAGATAAAAGAAACAAAGTCGGCTCGAACAATTTACAGCATCCTTATATATCTCTTGAAGAACCCGTTGTGTTCCTTTATTTTAACATTACTTCTTTACATTAGGGCGATGTTGGTGACTGTGTAATCCAAGATAGTGTTTTTCAGCATAGTGTACACCAAGAGTCTTTGTGCTCCGAAGATTGCAACCGGACTCGCTTTTACTTGAAACAATAAATTTGTAGACTTTTAACTTCAAACATAAATTCTATAAAAACATTTTGTTTTACTTTTGTATAAACATTTAAATTTGCTCAAAAGCATAATTTTTTTTTGGGATAACGACAACTTTTAAGATTGTCCGGTAACAAATTTAAAGTCATTATAGTCCATGCTTAATTTGAAGTTAAAAAACTACGATTTTTAACCAGTTAATATACATTAATAAACAGGTGTGTTTGTTTGTACAATGTTTTGTATAAAAATGGTGATCAACCGCAACTCGTCTAACGAGTCCCGTCCCAATCGAGAAGTCCGTGAACAAGAGAGATGACAAGGGATACCAGAGCGAAAAGGCGAGCGTTTCCAGTAGTCACATAGCAAGTCCAAGGTGCAAACATGAAACACTCAAAGCTCTCAGTGATCCGGACCGAGTCGTACTCGGCCGGACGAAAATCGCGCTCTCAATTCATCATTTCTTTTACAACTAACAATTATATTAACTATTACAGCAAATATCGAAAAGCCCCCACCAGCTTTGATCAACAGTAACTATAGTCAAAACATAGACACAAACCATTTATTTAAAATTTACAATTTTTTAAATTTCTGTTGAGTATAAATTACGTTGTTTAATTATGATTTTCAACCATAACTTTTAAGTTTTCAATTAATGTTTGATATTGCGAAATTATAAATACGAACGCATAATCAATCAAATAACGAGTTTACTTTAGCGACGGTATTTTGTTCCTGGATGGTTGTCTAGTCGCATTGTTGATCGAAGCCCTTCAGGGATGTCAGATGAAAGAAATGAGCTTCAATATAAAATCAGTAAAATCTTTTAAATGCTGTCAATTAATAAACAAAAGTTATGAATTATATGTACTGTTTTAATATCTATATACGTTTCTAATTAATATCTCCTCTGTATTTTCTGGATAGTTCTCAATTACATTCGATTTTTAGGAGTTTTAGCCGTTGTACAAATACATAGTATTTAACAAAGGAATTGTAAAGTAATGAATCTCTTTATTCGCGATCTCATCTAACATCCCCGCAGCATTATCGGCGCTACACATTACATTACATCGAGAGCAAACAGGCGAACCTGTCTTACGGTGGTGGTTCCTGGGTGCGGGGGCGACGTTGTCGCGAGGTGGGGGCGGCGGCCCGCGGGCGCCGAGGCCCGGCGCCGAGCCCCTGCCGCGCCCGGCGACAGGCACCTGCGGGGTGGGGCCCGGTCCCACAGCCCTCCCACTGCCCATACCAGCAGCGCCAGGAGGCACACCTATACAATAAATACATAACTATGCATGTGTATATTGCTATAAAAATATTTAATATATAGCCGACTGATCACGGACCCCGGCCTCCGAATCAGGGTTCGCGGGTTCGACTCCAGGCGGCGCACCACTGACTTATCGAGTTAAGTGCGGTTTAAGAAATTAAACATCACTGGCATTCCCAAGGACGGTTAGCGTGAGGCAGACGGCCGGCTGTGAAAACCATTGCCAAGACCTTAGTAGTGTGTTTAGCACAGATGAGGACTGACACACTGCGCTAACCCCAAAAAATTATTGGGAAAATGGGCGAGACTAAAAAAAGTTATTCTACAATTACATCAGTGTAGCTAAATTCATCACTTTCTTAATTTTTTTCTTTTTTTGTAGTTGGCGCAGTATACTAGCCCTCATCTTTACTAGACAATACTGCTAAGTTTTGGCAATGGTTTTTACAGCCGGCCGCCTGCCTGACGATATTTAATTTCATAAAGTTAAATTATACAGCAAAATTACAAACTGTCACATCTCACATCACCAAACGTTAATACCAATAGGTTTTAAACCTGCTTTTTGTAAACCTCATTATAGGATTGTCACAATAAAGAAAAAATATTAGTGTATTTTTAATACATTAACAAGGCAGCATGGTGTATAAACCTTAGCCTGATCCCGAGGAAAAGACAAATAAAAAAGACACGTTCATACTAAAAAAAATTATTTAGTTTGGTAATAGTTACCAACATTCGTACGATAACTTTAAAATGTTAATAATGAAAAATAAATAAAATTTAATGCCATCCGTTTTCTTTCGTACATGAATCTAGGAACTTTTCTTTTTCACATCAATGTGCATTTTTAAAACTGGGAAAGAAAACGTTTATTTGATTGAGGAAACGGCAAAAGTAAAAAAGAATAAAAACAAATAAAGTATTACAAAAACTGCTTTCTGTGTTATAATAAACCATTAAATTTGACCCAGTTTTCTATCTAGATTTCTGTTAATACACCAAATCAAATACATAATACAAATCGTAGTATATTTAAAAGTGTCTCAACAAGTTATATTGGGAAGGTAAATAAATAAAAGAAACAGACCTTGGCTGCTATGTCCCGGCGGTCCGTACTGGTCATTGGCTTCCGTGAGAAAATTGCTGGGTACCAGCCCCCGCACACCTTCAATCTCCGCCATATAAAAACCATCGTCATCCATCTCACCGTACACATGAATAATTTGGCCCGTTTGGAAACTCAGCTCCGCCTGAAAAATTTGATAATAGTAATCAAAAAGATCCATCCAATCTTTAATCTTCATCTTGTCTGGAGTAAAGTTACAAGTTAGTTACATATAATTTGTATAGCAATGGAGTGAGTCTCATCATATTTAAACAATTTTTTATTATCTTCTAAATTTTTGCTCTTATTTTCTGTTTCATCCTAATCTTTATCTTAATACTCCGTATTAGTGAAACTGACTACATTAGATTATATCTATCTAGATAATTTGTGTGGATTCCTTTGTTTTGAGCTATGTGTAATAGCAAGTTCTTTTATATCCATACGTTCTTTTACTTCTTAAAGTATAGCATCACTATCATCATCATTAGGTGCCTTCTTCTAATTGAAGTTTGGCGGTCACATTGCGAAAACTATTTCAGTCATCCACTAACCTTGTATTACCTAAATCGAATAAGGTCCAGTTTCTTTTTGTAGTAGCCTATGCTATAATTAAAAGCAGTTCTGCCTTATATCGATTATTAATCTTCTATAGTTAAATTAAGTATTAATATTATTTTGTTAAATTAGGCATAGAGCGTTAGATATTATTTTGTTAAATTAGGGTTAGAACGTTAGCATCAGGCATACGGCCGGCTGTAAAACCATTGCCAAAACCTTAGCAGTATTGTCTAGTACAGATGGGGACTACTGGGA
>DWHU01002251.1:0-10318 GCA_018247975.1 Parides photinus
ATTTTAATCCCTTTAAAGGCCTCGGTAATTTTTTTTCAGCCTTCTATTTGTTCCCACTGCAGGTACTCGGTCTTCTCTCATAATGAGAGAGTATTTGACTTTAATTCACCACGCTGGCCAAGTGCAGGTTGGCGGATAAAGCCAGTGATATTTAATTTCTTCAAACGCACATAACTAAGATATGTCATCGGTGCACGCCGGATTCGCTCCCGCGACCTCCGAATCGGAGGCCGAGGTCCCTAACCAATCGGCTATCACGGCTGTATCTGTAATTTTATACAGAACCTTTGTTATAAAGTGTTTTTTAGTCTTGCCCATTTTACCAATTATTTTACGCAGTGTGTCAGTCCTCATCTGTGCTGAACACACTGCTAATGGTGGCAATGGTTATTCCAGCCGGCCGCCTGTCTGACGCTAACTCTCCTTGGGAATGCCAGTGATATTTAATTTCTTAAATCGCACTTAACTTGAAAAGTCATTGGTGCGCGAATCCGCGACCCCCGATTCGTAGGCCGAGGTCCGTAACCACTAGGCTATCACGGCTCCTTTTTTTTAATTTCGAATACAGTTGTATAAGGAAATTTTTCCCCTACATTAAAATAGATAACCTTCAGAGTCCCATCTCCACTAGTCTGAGTGACGCCATAAGAAGAACCTTTAGAGAAGTACACATAAATTTGAAATGTGAAGGTTTATTTTGAAATGTATAATATTGTAGGTAGATTTTTAAGAAATGCCGATAAATAAGTAGAGTATATTTTTTGCGAACGCGTATTAATAAATAAAATCGGTTTGTTATTGTCGATACGGCGGCGCGGCGTGGCTGAGTTCAGGGTGCACGGGCGGCCCGCGTGGCGGTGACGTGTGCGCCGCCATTTTATATAGGGCGAGCGCTCGGTCAGACCATCAGTCGCCCGGCGGGACGCGCGCGCACCTCACACGCGACACGGCACCGGCAGCGACAGCGGCAGCGACACTACTCACCACCGACCGACGGTTACACAGTCGCACTCGGCCCGCCCGCCGACACGCACGCGTTCAGTGATCCCAAAAACACAAGTGCACCGCTGAAACATGATTGACGTTGTTCGCTCCAAAGATGGCTGCCTCTACGAGATCACGAGGAAAGGCGCGAAAGATACCTGTTACGTGGTCGTGCCTAATCCAGAAGTAGGTTCACTTCACATTTAAAGTACTCTCTGCGATAACATCGGCCTCACTTATTTGTTATATCGAGTAATGAGTTGCAATTACGGACTCGCACGTACGATATTATACGATAAGACAAATTATTTTTAGCACCTTTATTATTTTATTTAATGTTGTTTAAGATGTGTTTACCGGCGTTGCGTTTCGAAACCGGTTTCGATGTTCCGATCGGGCTTCGAAAATTGTGACGTAGTAGAGTGTCGAGTTTTATTTGTTCTTTTTATTGGATCCGAATCGCGCTAACGGACGTGCCCTCCCTGTTGTTTCAGGATCTGGTTAAGAGCCACTTGATGTTCGCGGTGCGCGAGGAGGTGGAAGTGTTGAAGGAGCGCATCGCTGAACTGATGGAGAGGATCAACCAGCTCGAGGTGGAGAATACTTACTTGCGAGCGCACGCCAGCCAGGACACGCTCGCGCAGCTACCGGCGGCCGGCGTGAAGCAGCCGCCGCAGCCGCAGGGCCCGCAGCCGCCGGTCTCGTAGGCGCAGCCGCCGCGCCCTCGCACGACCCGAGGACTGTACGATGGCTGTGTGCTGTGTTATATCGTAGGCTAGCAGGAGCACCGCGGCGCAGCGAGACGCGCGCGCCGACAGACCAGACCAGACCGGCTGCGGCGGACAGCACGGGGCGCCAGTACCGCTCGCACTCCGAGTAACATATATCACCATGCTTGGACTCATTCAACTACACGTTTCTGTTATTTAATCTCTAGGGTGCAGACTTTGTGCTAACTGCCATGCTTTTGCTACGCAACTCGGCGACGAGTCTCTTTTCTAGTGTTTCTATGTGATGCAACGTCGACGTTTTTTTTATTCAGTTTTAAAGTTAGACGTCGCTATCCACGTAATGTATTCCATTTAAGATATCTGTAAGGACGCGTGTGTTTATAATAAATGTAATGAAATAGTCGATTATTCCTACGCATTGAACAATGACTGTTAATTTATTTAATATACATGTTTTTGTAATAATTTTAAGTTATTTATCAAGTTTTACCGTGCTAACAGATAAATTTGCAAGAGTTCGTACCGACTCGGCCCGAGTGTAATATCAGCCGACAGTAGCCCGATTGTAAACGTGTGAGGAGTTTCTTTTAGTTTGTAATTATTAACTGTAATATTTGCGAAGGATATTTGAAACTTTAGATGGCATGTGAGACCGGACATGGTTGCCGTAGATTACTATTAAACTAAACAAACGTTTAGATGTTAGACGTCGCGAGGTAGCGACCTATACGATCGCAGGCTTTAGTACACGCTAAAACAAAAAAAAAACTATTTTAATTCCAGCCGTATGTATCTATTATAGAGGAGTTTATAGCAATTAAACATTGTATTTTTTTTAATGATTAATAAATTGTTTGTATATAGTACAAGTTGTAATAGAATTGTGAGATGGAGGATGTAAATATGAAAGAATGTGATTATGAAGCCGATGGAATATCGTTCCGACTAAGTTGGACCGCAGTTATCAGATGGAGAGATATATCTAAAAGGAACTATAAGTATATTTGCTGTATTTTAAACTCGCTTAAATGTTTATCGTTAATTAAAAGAACAAAGTGGCAGGTGACTGAGTGTATAGGAACCGTCCGCTGGCGGCGCGCGCCGGCGGCCGGTGAGCGATTAGTGTAGTATTTTGTACAACGCTACGTACGTGTACAGATGTCTCGTTAGGTACTCGTAATTATTGTGAATATACAGTAATCTACTCCTAAAAGCATTATTACCCTAGTTAATAGATATCAATAATATTATATACGATTCTGAAAATTGTAAATATACTTGTAAACAGAGAATGTCCATGTAGCTTATGTTGACCAGAAAGGTTCCTCGTACCCAATAAATGCAAAACTATTAAGATTGTGTTATTTCATTTTGAATGCTTCCTTTACCATCACCGTCCTGTCTTCTACCTGTTACTTTAATATGTATTATAAGGGGAATAAAAACCATACCAAATATCTAAACTACTAACATGTTCACAGACAAAAAAAAAAGTTGTTTTCATTTCTATTGTTTCTGTGTTTTATTTTTATAATCCCTTCTCTTCGCTACTATTGTTCAGTGATTTAAAGTTAGAACATAAAGTGATTATTTTTTGTAGTGGATTACAGTAAGAAAGAATAATCTCTTACGTCTTGAAGACAACAGGTACCGCAAAAAAGGTTAAAACTACAATACAAAACCAGTTCTGGGTATCGACCAATCACAGAGCGAGGCGGAAGTAAAAAGTTATCTTTGTTTATAATTTGTCTCAACTAATGTGTAATAAAATACTCTGTACAAAAATTTTGTTCTATACTTACATGGAAGCATTGCAAACAATTTAAGAACGCATATCCTTTTTTTTTAGATAATTCTGTACAGAAAACAAAAAGTGCATAAAGAAATTAAAAAGATTGAAATAGAAATACTCAGAGATATTTTCCGAACTACACATGAACTTACTATTTATACAAAAAAAAATATTGATATGGAATAGGTTAATAACACACACACCGGAGTATACTTTAACGTTTGTTACATACCGAAAAAAAAGGTTTATACCTGTTAAATCGTACACAGTACTTAGTGTCATCTTTGATAATTAGGTCGAATATTTCACAAGTTATATTAAGTATCTTGTATGAATGAAATAAAAGGAAATGACAATTAGTTTTAATATCAAACGCATTTTAAACACTTTGGATGTGCTCGATGTTCAGTGTCAATCAGCTGGTAATGTAATATACATCTGACAACGTTTAATAAGTCCATGTAAGTAATTCCATAACTCGATTCGAAGTTGTATGAAAAACTATTCAGTTTAATTGCACATGGTAAATTGAAATCTTTATAAAAATTGCATCGATCTAAATTGTAAAACGCATCATGAACTAGGCATTAAAATAATTACAAGCATCGCTAATGATCAGTTATTGCAAATGCATAGTGAGCATTATTTTCACATTAGGACTGGGGCACTAAACTTATTAGCCGCCATTCTCACTAATGGTTTGACGCTTTTTCTACTATCTTTTAAACAATTCTGTGAACTTTGCTATTATATCTAGGACAGCGTTACATATAAATGTACATATGTGACACTCTTGTCATGAGATTATTCTGAAACACCGTAGAGAATATTAGAAGGCTATTTATTTTTTCTTATCACTGAATGTTCGAAATCGTATAGAGACCTCTGGGCAACGCATATAAATCCTTTATTATTATAATTTCTATGCAGTAAAAGTTTCTTAAAAAACAAACAACTATACTATAGTCACTATAGTATAGGGGATAACAGTAGGATATGGTGATAATAATAGCACAGATTTTTAAAAGAAACTTATAAAATCGGTTATAATACCCTCTACAGGTAGAGAAGTCCCAACGTCTCAGTGATAAACTTGAAACATTTAAAAAAAAATTGGTCAATAGATGTCGCTGAAATTTATTTTTGCTAAATTTAATTTTGAATGAAAAACAAATAAACAAAAGTAATGTTTATCCTAAAAATATTAACTGTGTGTGTTTTTTATGACCAAAACAACTTTTATTTTATTAATCAAGCAGTATTCAAATTGTCATTTAACAACTTGATTTCACAGTAAAAACCATATTCAAATAAAAAAATAAATGTTGTTTTAAAATAATGAAGCAATTTGATTTAAAAGACATCGTTATTTTTAGTTAATAAGTACACATGTATGAAACATAATAAGTATGCTACTCAAAGCTAGATGGAGATTTAAACGGCTAAACAGTAGTGTGCAAATATAAATGTATTCTGGTTGTGGCTAATAAAATTACTGGGACAATCAGACTTAACATTTTATGTCCCAGGGCGGCAGGCCCAATGTAGTGTTGTGTTATTTTAAATAGTGCCAAATTGTTATGTGCAATCAAAGTAAAAATATGTATCATTTACCATCAAGTGAACATCCCGCTCATATCGTCACTTCGTTGTATTAAAAAATATCTGTTTTGAATCTTTTAAAGAGAAAAAAATAAATGGAATAAAACCTTAAAAGCTAACATTTAAAGTAATAAATAAATTATTGTTAAATCGTGATCTTGAATTATGATTTCGAACGTACGTGACAACGTCAGGAAATGACGAACGTTTGACGTTTGACGTAGACGTAGTTTTGTTTTTAAATAAGAATTACAGATCCTATGAAAAATGGATAATATGACTTTAAAGGAAATTCAGAATAAACTGTTGTTGTGGGAGACCTCTGATAATCCTTTGGCGCCTCTGACTTCTAGCCAAAGGGAGGCAATTCTTGATTTAGAATCATTAATATCTGGAAAAGAACCTGAGCAAGTTGGTATAATTTATATTGATTATTTGGGCCGTAATACTTTATAAGGTTTTTTTAATAGTTTTTGTCTACTCAATCCATCTTCTAAAACTTTACGTTCTTGACATTAGATTTTTTTTTAATTTTAGGGCAACGTGGAACCTTCTATTATTGATAATATAGAAGATACAGTGGTACCTTCAGTTGAGACAACATTTGATTTTTTAGAATGGTATGAACAATTACATGAGAGTCATGCCGAAGCAGATGATGCTCCATATGAAGCTTATTATAAACAATTGGAGGAAAGGAAGAATGAATGTGTATCTTTAACAGATCAGGTTGATGTTTTTTCTTTTACTGTTCTTTAATTATCTTATAATTCTCTCATAGATTGTATTATTCACAAGCTTAATATTTTTTAACATGATATATATTGTAAAACATAAAATATCTTATAGATTTCTGCTACAATGGCTGACCTCAATAAGTTAGTAGAAGAGTACAACTTGGTATCAAATAAAACCAATGCTCTTCATACTATGAGTGAGCAGTTGTTGGCAGACCAAACTAAGCTTTCAAATATTGGTAAGTAATTTGGATGAAATAAATTAAACTGTTTTATTTTGCTTTGAAGCAGTCAATTATATTTATATTTGAACAAAATCATAAAAAGGTAGTGTTTGTTATAATAAAATAATACATATTTGTAGTAATATAATCAATGTTATTCAAGGTGATGATATTAAAGACAAACTGCATTATTTTACACAAGTGGAACACTTATCACAAAGGTTGAATAGTCCAACAATGTCTGTTAACAGTGAGACATTCTTTAATGTTTTAGCAAAGATTGATGAATGCTTGGACTACATGAAAGAACATGTAAGTATTAAAATATTCAGTTTCATTTTTTACTTTACATCACAGAAAAAAGAACATGTGTAAAGAAATTGAACACATATATAGAGAACAAATTGTAATTTTAGTTTGGTTACCTTAAGGTAGTTAAATGCAAAAGTGTAGTAAATTTAATTGGTGTATATAACTAGTTTATCTAATAACAGTTGTCTATTTTTATTATTTCAGAGTGATTTCAAAGAAGCACATACATACTTTATTAAATATAGACACCTTCAAAATCGAGGCATCTCGTTGATAAGATCATATATTATACAAGTTCTTAATCAGGCTACTGAACAAGTGCAGTTTCCTGAAGAGGGTTCCAATGAACAGGAGACAATGGACACGGCCTATGATGTTTGTTTTGGCAAGTTCCTGGCTGCTGCACCAAAACTGAGGATGGTTATAAGAGAAATTGAGAAACGAGCAGAAAACAATGAAGAGTAAATTCTCATTTGTTCCATATTGATTGTTATAAGTTAATGTACTAAACTGTGTACTACTGCAGTAATAGCTCAGTGTGAAAATAGTTATATATGTTTTACTATATAATTAAGCCATTTTTTACAGCGGTGTGCACAGGATTATGCTACTGGGTATGCGATGGAGCATTCGGTTCCGCAAACTTTTCCTTTTATATATTTTTAGCATAGCCTTAGCCAAACCATGCCAACAGAACAAGTCTTGTTGCAAGACATCTGATGTGCTAACGTTTTATTAAAATATCTGTGAGTGGCAAGTAAAGAACTGCCTTTCCACCTATATGGAGCGCACGCCCCTTATTGTTTATGATATGTCTGTCCATAATACTGCAGCGCTATTGACTGTTGGAATATAGTCAATAACAACAAGATAAGGGTGTAGTTGTCCAATTATGTTCAAAAAACTACCACTAAGCTATATAACATACTCTACAACATATGGCCTTAGAATCATAGTGAGGAGCCCCTTGTTACATAGAAAATGAAATTTCACTGGCAGATTGCAGTGTATTAAATTATTTATTTTTCGTATCTAAAATCTTAAACAATAAATTTGACTGTCCTCAATTGTTAAAAAGGATTAAGTTAAGTTTCCCCACTAAATATACTCATGACTATTAAATTACTCCATTGCAGCCATCATACTGTAGAACAGCTTTTGGCTTTTACTCTCATCCTTTGAGACTTTGGTGAATTAGTCGATGAGTACAGCAATTTCCTGGACAACCACCATGATTCCCGCAACAAGCTCCGCTGAATAATTATAGATATATAAATAACAATTAAACATTTCTTTATTTAATTTCTTTTGTTATCTTTTTGTAATTCTTCGTATTTTATTTTATTGCATGCTGTATTTACCTATAATTGTCTTGTTTAGTAATCATTTTATGTTATATATGTATTTTGTAAAAGTATTTTTGATATTAAGTACATACATACATACAGTCACGCCTCTTTCCCAATGGGGTAGGCAGAGGCTACTTCTTTCCACTTGCTACGATCCAGGCATACATCTTTCGCTTCTTCAACTCTCATGATTCTTTTCATACAAGCTCGCCTGGTTGTGGGTACTCTTGACCTGGCCTTTCTTTGAAATGTCCTCGATCTGATCGCCATACGTACGCCTAGGTCGACCCCTACCGGTCTACCCATTCACTCCCGCCTCATAAATTTGTTTCATCAATCTTTTGATATTAAGTAAATCAATAAATGTTTATCTGATGTACCATGGTTGTAGTTGTTTAAATCATCTTTTTTCAGATACGCAGCGCTACTGGCAGACGCGCAACGTGAGTACGCGTGGCGCAGGTCGCGGGGTGCGGGCGGCGCGGCCGGCGCTGCGCTGCGCGCGGCGGGTCGCGAGCACTGCGCCGCTCTGCGCGCTGCCTGTTCGCAGCTCGCGCTGGCCTGCCGCGATGAGTGCTCGCTCTACTCGAACCTATTCAGCAAACCTTCGCCTGCACTCAAGTAAGAAGTTTGAAGCTGTCATCGTTCGCAAATGTCCTAGACATACTTTCCAAACATCGTTCACTTTCCTTGGAAAACGGCCGCGTGCTTTTCAATGTAACCGCACTATACAAACTACTTAATAATAAAATAGATTCACTAATTTTGTTGTCCAATATAAACTTTGTCTCCAAAGTCCGTCTTAGCTTCCGCTCCTCTCGCAACAATAACTTATTGTCACCGCCGATATTTCACGAAGATTATACGTCTTTGTGAATACTTCTTCTTCGATTCTTCGATATCTTAATAATTACAATAAATTTCAATGTTATTACCACAAGCAAAGTAATGTTGTTTAAATCTGTAATGGTGATTACCTAATAAAAAAAATATTCACTCTAATAAGATGTTGCGACTGGGCATTGGAGTCATGGTCAATAAGAATCCAAGAATCCTAAGGAAGATTGTTGGAAGAAGGCTCATTCTATCTAAGGAGTACCCTTTATAGTGCTGGAGGCTGTTTCATACAGTTCTCAGGATGGGTCATGAAACTATGATATTTGGTAAAACTTGGTATAACTACCGAATGGTTTTTATTGCGTTAAAATCTCTACATTAACTCCGTACCCGAAGGCAGAACATTATTGATTATCAAACTTTTCACACGTGGTAGGTCTCTATTGTAGCTTTTGTATCTTTCGCTAAACAGAAGTGTACAAGAATCACTATGTTCCGGTTTCAAGGAATAATAGCCAATGAAATTACTGGGGTAACGAGATTGAACATATTATATCTCGAGGCGACGAGCGCGGTGTATTGCTGCGTATGCTATCCAAACTAGAACCACGTTATGGGCAGGCGTATCACTCACCATCTGGTAAACGTCTTGCTCGTCTCGTCGCAATTTTGATTCAAAGACAAGGAAGAAAAGCAGATAAAGTTGATATTGTGATGTCTCAGGTATATCACACTACTACGCTATAATTGACATTGTTTTGTTCACAGTGAATACCTTCAATCAATGTGCAACGGCTTGTACGAAACACTCCGGCCGCAGATTATACATATAAACCACCTGGAGACGCTCGCGGAACTGTGCGTCATACTACGCGTTGAGGTGATAGAGGAGCAGGTGAACAATGACCGTAAGTAGTTTTTTTTACCTTCGAAGTGACGAGACCAGTTAGACGTTCATCTGATAGTAAGTTACACGTTTGCTCATTAAAACGTGGCTAAAGTTAATATGTTATACATTACATGGGTTTGGTTATCATTTTAAACTTAGCATGTTATCTTGTTACCCCAGTAGCAAAGACGTCGTTTATTACTGTTTGTACGACGTTATAAGCTATGATGGCTCACTTGTAAGGCGGTCGAACGTGCTATACATCTCGAGGAGGCGCGGATTCTATTCCCACTGAGCACGAGCTTCCGGCCGAGAAAAACCCTTCGCCATCCACAGTTTCATTGTCATTGCTTGTTATTGAGGTGAACTTATAATATTCATTTGGACAGCGGCACTGCACGCGCTCGGCCTGGCTGCGCGTGCGCTGCTGCAGGACGCGCAGGAGCGGCTCGTGTTCCGCGCGCACGTGCACTTGCGGCAAGACGTGCTGCTGTACCGGCCCGCGCCTGGGGACCTCGCGTACCCCGATAAGCTCGAGATGATGGAGGTATAGACTCGGCCCGCACTTTTTTAACAACTCATTACAATAACTTGAGTTTGCAACTGACACACAAATATGTTGCTACCACACACAGGTAGTGAATGTTGGCGTAGGTTTCGTTTTACAAAGTAATAGAATAAATTTGCAAAGAAATTTATCATAACAAGATTTTTTATGTAAATTATTAGTTGTATGCGAAAGAAAAGATTTTTTTTTGGATATTGATATCCACTCGTTCTCATATGAAAAAGAAGATAATCAGCGGCGTAGGGCCGGGAGTGGCCGAGCACGGAAGGTGCCCGGCCTGTAACCTCCCTTTT
>DWHU01002252.1:0-10318 GCA_018247975.1 Parides photinus
TATATTTTAGACAACAATTTATGAAAAGTGCAAGAAGAAATCTTTTAATAAGTATGTCTTTTCATAGATTTTAGTGTCTCAATACACTTTACAAAATGTTCAATCTTGCTAAATCATAGACTCGGTAGTTTATGGCAATATTGAAAAATATACACAATTACAATAAAAAACAAAAAGGCATGCAATTAAAACATGAAGATTATACATTTTAACAAAAATACAATAATTGGTTTCCGATCCTTGTATTATGTCGTGACTTAATTAGTATTCCACCAACCATTATTATTTCGAGGGCCTTGAGCATAAAGGTTCAATTGAGTTCGCGTTTTATCGTCAATACATTTAATATGCATTTCTAGCAGAGCGTAAATACCACTGCACGCTCTACCATAAGACTGTAAAAATAATAACTTTGAAAGCGATATTTATTTTTAAATTACATATCTAAATTCTGCATTAATTAAATAACACTGATTTTTTTAACAAGTTTGATAAATATGTTAATTTATTAAGAAAAAAGCAGGAATGTTACTGGAACATAATGATGATGATTAATATCTTTTTAAATTTTTGATGTCATCATAAATATAAATCACAAACTAGACTAAAACCTACAGAGATTGAACCCATTATCACAAGAATAATTCAAGTTAATGAGATGTTAAGGAAGTAATAGTACAATTTAATGAGAACAAAAAGTAAGATTTAAATGTATAAACGTAATATAAAATTAAACTATTTTAAACAGTAAACATTTTCAGCGTAAATTTTCTTTTCTCTTAGCGACACTACCTCGCTTTGAGAATTGTGTGAATTCAGTGGAAATGTTACTTTAAAAATTTTACACTAACTTCTTGTTTGCACGTTCCGTGTCAAAGGCTTCATTAACCTGTTATTTATAACTATTCGATACGATTAAATGGTCGTCAAAACCAATGTTCATATTCGTTGAAATAGTTTTTTTTTGGAATTTAATTAAAAATTCTGCTACTGATTATAAAGTCCAAAAAACGTTTAAATTAGTGTTAGAACGGACATCTGTGAGGGCGTCCGCGGAGATGAGCTTGAAGGGTGTAAGTATTTTTTAAGTGAACGAGCCCGCGATTCCGCGGAGGCCCGTGCAGCGCCGCCGCCGCCGCCGCCACCGCCGGAGCCGCCGGAGCCGCGGCGCCGCCCCGCTCCGTTCGCGGTCTCCATGGCGACCAGCTCAAATGACGTATCGATCCCGCGAGGGGCCGGGAGCGCCGCGGGGTGGCGCCGCTCCACCCGCCGCCGCCACCCTGGCACCCCTGCCACCGCCACTCGACCGTTGGCCCATGCAAAATGACGGATGTAAAGTTTGGATATACCTCCTTGGAAGGAAATGATATTTTCATTAAAATGAAAATGAGCTAATGTTTCATGATTTATTTCATTCTTGCGTATTAGTTTTGTGTTTCCCGTAGCCGGCTTGCGTTTGTATCTAGAGAATTTAAATGCCTATCTAATTCAATTATGTCTTATTATTGAAACTTCGCGTTCCCGCAAAGATCTTTTACTTTTTAATGTTCTGTTTTAATAAAAATGTCGCAGCACCAGAAACTGTAAGAAAAGGTAGTATATACTTTAATATATTTAAAATGTAATTTATATCTCGAAACTTTGTAATGAAACAAATAATTCAGACAGGCAATAAAAATCCAATATTACTATTATAATATTTTATTAATCTGTAATTAAATTTCCACAGTGATATTTTCTGTATCTACATTTTAATAACGTAGGTAATAATTACAGTCTCTACAATAATATCCCACTATTGAAATTCATTGCTTTTATGTCTGTATAAATCAACATTTTATTATCGCCATCTTTAACATTCACATCATTAAACTTTAATTACCGATAAGCTGTTACATAGAGCAAGTTTTGGTATTACCAATATAGTTTTATATCTTTTAATACAGTTAGGTTAAAAATAGTTTTATTCATCGAATTGAAATGGATATATTTCAAAGAACTTTAAACATTATGTTGAGAGTACTAATTATACCTACGTATGTGACTTCTGAAACGCCGACGAAACTTTGATTAGTTCAAGGTATTAATTTCCCGAACCTCCGCCAGGAATGCAATTAAACCTAAAAAGCCGAGTCAAAATTACGAGTACTGTATTGCCATCTTTTCCAAGCTTGAACTGTCTGAATTAGTGTCAGAAAATGGCTTGTAATAATGATTAACAGGACAGTGTTTGTTTTTTTGTTATATAGGATATATTTAGTGATAGCAAATTCATATTTCGTCTGAAACTTATTATTTATTATTATTTTAATACTTAAATACTTTAATGTATTAAATACCTAATAAGTTTAGGTACCTAGGAAAAAAGCTATATGTACTATAAACCATATTTAAATACATTCATCCATGATGTTCCGAATTACAAGTAGACAATTTTCCTTATAGACGTTTTTCAAATTTGTTAATGGTGTTTATTTGTTAAGTAATGGTATTAAATATTTGCACACAAGAGTCATAACAATTAAATCTAATATAGCGTAGTCTATAAATTGTAATAGCAATCGTATTAAATATTATGAGATATTTTTCTTAAATCAAACCATTGCCATGTTTAAACGTCTCTTCTAAAATTTTGTTTCAAACATTAACATAATTAAGTGGTTCTCAAAGTTTTCCCATTATAAACTTAGCGAGAAATTTTATTTTTCCCTCAAGTCACGCGTCTCTGTGTGCGAGCGTGTGCACGAAACAGCGAATTGGATTTTCGCTAGTGTGGGTGAACCTACTTTTGCCGACAGAACAGGAAAACCACGGAGCTTTATGAAATATTAATGGTAAATTGTTCTCAATATATTATATGTTACAGTAAAAACACAAGATACCAAATAATAATCACAAATGTACTAATACATTTTGAAAAATATAATCAGTAGAGAAAATGTTAAATATCCCCACATAGTTTAGCAAGTGTATATCGGGTAAGAAGATTTTTTTTCTGTTTTTGATAATACAAACGCACACAAAAGCTCTCATCCTTTTGAAATTAAGTATTGCTTAAAAATAAAGAAGTTAAGTTAAATAACTTAATTTATGTGTATGAGTAAGAGGTTTCTAAAGATCACCCAAACGTTTACTATATAATACTTGCAAGTACTCCTAGATAATGGCTAACGCATCTGTGATTCCGTATGAATTCAAGTTGTTTATAACAAAAGTTTTTATCTATAAGATTAACAACATCAACAAACTTTTACACGACTATAAAAAATAAAGAATATTACAGTACACTATTCTAAAGATTTGTCTTTGGCCATAAAGTCTTCCCCCGATGTGAACTAAGGAATATAGATCCAAGTGAGCAAAACCTGTAATAAATCATTAATCTATATTATAACGTTCAAAATAATTTTACGACCCGGGTAGATAACTACTAATACAGCTCTTTGTAGCGAGATCAAAAACGACTCCGGCGAAGAACTAGAAAATTATATAATTTTCTAACTCTGTTATAAATCTTTCTTTATAGACTTAAGCATCTGCGTATTTCTGGTTTTACTTATTGATCTTCTTTTAAATATGATTGCCATTGATTTTAATAGGATTTGTATTGTATAAAAAACAAATACAATTATAGTGGTGTAAAATATAGTAAGTGCAAAATTGTTAAGAATCACTGTTTACTGTCGTGTTTAATGATAATCAATAAGGAAGGTCTCCGTTAAACAGTCGACTAAAGCAAGAGTAAAGTAAAGATCTGACTTGACCTAATGTTCATGGTTATTACTGTACATCGCGTAACCTACAGGTTTGTACCGAATTGAAACTGTTCTTCTTTAAATCTGTATGAAATAGGTTTTTATTTGTTTATGAATTAATTTAATATTACATTTATCCTTCGAAGTATATAAAAAGTATATATGAATGAATTCTAAATTAAACTATTTTAACAAGTTTATACAGATTTAGCATGGCTGTCTATTTTATAGTTTAATTTGAACTAAAATATACACATCAGGAAATTCATTGATTAATACATTGAATAAACTTAATCTAATACCTATCACTGACGCAAGTTCTCCCTTATTTACTTATGTAAACAAGTATTCGATCTAACATTGGGCATACTGCTTCAAAACGTGCAGAGTAGAGAAGCTGGTACTTAAACTTCGCAATAGAACTGTAAAATCATATGCCTTCATGTTTATTAATCGTAATTATATTGCTACAACATCAAGTCATAATTATCACTTTTCGTAAGCATATTTCTGATTGAATAAAAGAACTTTATGTTGATCATATTGAATTAGATTAGAACAGAATATCTACCTTATCTCACACGTGGTTTTATCATAAATAGATCATTAATAGTAAGTAGTATATAAATGCTGTATTTCAATAAATTATTACTTCTGTATATGAAATCCTATAACGTTTGTATTTAGTTACGAAGTCATTAAGTACTGTTAAGAATTTCTCTCTTACCGGTTCTCTAGTTTGAACAAACTATGTAAGCTTTATGACACAAGACAAGTTATTTCATAAGCTAATAAAGAATAGGGCTGTTGAAATATAATTTTTATATCTCTATTCTTTATTATAAATCGTTAATAAATACAAAACATATAAAATTTCTTTATGTATAACATTAACATGGAAATTAAATATTCATGGTTTAATAGTATAACGTAAATGATGTTAGTTATTTAAAAAATTCTTGATACAATAAATTTACCAACAATAAATGCTTAGCTTATAAACAAGTTAAAACTTTTTATACAAATTTAAATGATTTATGCCTTATAATATCCACATTGTGAATACGTGATTATTCATAACACATTTCATTCCGTTTTAGGGACAATTTCTAATAAATATGCTGTATAAGTAATAAATATAACACAGGAACTGTTTAAATCATAAAAGCAATAAGCCGAGCGGAATTGAAATTAAACGACCATTTTATAAAGAAAATTGCTATCAACGTTTTTAAAATACAAAAGTTAAGAGCGGAAGATTGTTCGTTTGTAGACGTGGGTCATAAATATATCATCTTATAGGTCTAGTAATTTCATCAATACTTCTTTTGGGTCTCACAATGGCGCATATTTTATACAAGACACACTAAATAATTATAAAACATGTTACAAATAATTTTGAAACTCAATTAACAAAAGTATGGAAACATTTTTTGGAAGCATGTAATTAGTGTTTTAAAATTTAATAAAGAACAATGAATCCATTCTGCTTTATCACTTTTTATGCAAAACGTCAAATCATCGTCAAATCTATTTTCCAAAAAAATTGTTCCGCAAAGTTCAACAAATGATTAAAAAAATACATATTTATTGTTTTCATAAATCATAAATTCTTTAATTAATCTTAACAGCTTATTTATCAACCTAATTTCAATCTATTAGCACCGTGAAAATGATTGTAAGCAAAGCATCATTTAAATTCACTGAATGAGGCTTCATGGCGTTCAAAACACAGTCATAAGACAAAAAATATACTTCTTACTTACGGTTATTAATCTCTTTCATTATTTTTATTAATGTTCTAACACTTCTTCAATAATTAAACATTATATTGCAGATTTAAAAAATCATGTGATATCAATTTAAATATCAGTCAAGGTTTTTTTTTTCTAAATTAAACAACAGCTATGCAAATTCTTATTGTATACAAATACATTAGCATTATGTTTATTGCTAAATAAAGTGCTAAATAGAAAATGAAAAATACAAAATTTTTTTAAGTACACCAAATGAACAGGAGAATAATTAATGGATCTTATTTTCCACACTATGGATTTAAATTGCATAGGATCAACATTGAAAATAAATCATCAGGACCGAACCACTCGTAAAAGTTACGAGTAGGGACAAATACGATCAGAAAGAAAAATGATGTTGAATAAAAAAGTGTTTTTGTTGTCGTAGGTCTAAATTTCATGTTATTTGAGTATATTCTGATATTGTCGTGCGTACAATATAATGAGCAGAGGACGCTTACAATTATACCCCACTTTCTTCACTACAGCGAGATTAAAGTTCATAAAATTACTCATATTTGATACGTATACGCCCGGATATAGTAATATTCTTTCACAATAGGACGAGACATGCCGAGCTCCCCCCGGTGCCGCCACTCACCCTCCTCCGACGTCTCCCGCCCGCCCGCACTGGAATGCCCATTGTCCCGCCGACATGATGTTGGCAAGCCACTTATGTCAATAGATACATTTATTGTTGATTATCATACATATTACTGTGTTTTGTAATTGAACAACTCCGTCGCAAAACGAGATTACAAATTGTGAAATACAGAAATCGTAACGGACATCGTTGGTAGTGTTACTGTTGCTGAAGACTGTTATTCTTGATTTAAAACATTATTGTTCCGTCATAAAAGTCACCGTACCGTAGCTGGTGAAATTGTTCTAGTGTATAAAGCTTCAGAAAAAAGTCTATTGTTCTTAAAATTAATTAAAAACTAATAATGCACAGACAATAAAGAAGATATGTAACCAATTTATTAGCAACATCTAGTGTATAAAGTAAAAACAAGAGGCTTATTTGAGAGACAACAAGTAAGTTTTGACGACACGGGAGCTCACAGCACCGCGAGAAAATACGATAGCTGGTGGTGTAATGGTATGCTGACGTATGTGGTTGCATCAAAAGCATTATAATGTTGTAGTGAAGTTATTAGTGGTTGAATCGAGTGAGAGCGCGCTGGCCGGAGTGAGCGCTGCTGTCAAGGCCAACTGAGGTCACTCCACCGACGATCTCCGAGCCACGATGCCTGGGACCGGTTCTACGATTTTTAGCCTCTTTTTATTTTCATTTTTGTATACACGACGACGCTGAGACTAAACAATGTTTATAATGCGAGCCCTAGTCAGATTATTTTTTTTTATGGAACAAAAACGATGTTTAATCATTTATTGCTTTAAGGAGAGTTTTATGAACATTAATATGTATGCCAGATGTTTCACACTTAAACATACATAACATAAAAGATAATTAATACATAGTTCTGAAGCTAAATCTTGACGTTGACTAAAAGGTAACTCTATGTCTACATAACGATGAGGCGCTTTTTAGGATGCTTAGACTACACCATAATAAGTTGTCCTAAGAAATAAAAAATTGTTTTACTTACCCCGATAATCTCATTTACTACAGGACCGATCTAACCGGAAGACAGTAGTTTCTGCATATATACAACCAACGACTTAGTAGGTAGTGCAGATATAATACATTATACAATGGTACAAACATTTAAGAACTACAATTTTACGAGATTTTTTATTTTTTTCCATCCTTAGCTCTAAATTATAACACATACGCTTAAAAAAATTAATTGAACCAGCCAGCCAGTTAAAAATACCAAAGTCACGAACAAACAAGGAAATAGAAATGTATCATACACAATCAGATTTTGTTTAAATCACATACAGTTCTGACTATTTTTGACACGCACTGTTTGTTTTTACAGGCAGTTTATTTTTTCTAAATCGAATGATGGCCGCCAGATGGCGTATATAATGTTCACACTGTACAGTACACTGTAAACACGACTTCCCGCTTCATAGCCTGCTATGGAATTTATACACGCACTTCAAGTGACTCCGGAATATCTATTTAAAAATCTATTTATTAATCTCCTAG
The DNA here is from genome assembly GCA_018247975.1 of Parides photinus. Lineage (NCBI taxonomy): Eukaryota > Metazoa > Arthropoda > Insecta > Lepidoptera > Papilionidae > Parides > Parides photinus. Next base: position 7,674 of record DWHU01002252.1, read on the forward strand.
CGTAACAATTTTCCTTAATTGTGTTACAGACTTAATCTGAAAATAAAAATTATTACTTTCAGAAATACTATGTACTAATTGTTTACAAGTTTTTCACAACTAAGTAATTGGTTAAAACAATATTACTTCATAATACATTGTATATTAGCCATTACTGAGGTTAAATGGTTCAACAAAGATTTAGCATATATATTGTAAGAAATTATTTGCAAACGGAACAAAAAGTATACGGAAACGATTTATCAAATTATGAGTCAAAGATTCAATTATAAATTGTATCACTCTTTAGCGGAACACGTCCACGCTCTGCTGGCTATGTATATCACTAAATAGCGACCAGACGTTGGAAATGTTGGAGAAATATCAACGAACTGAAGAACAATGGAGTATTATGTGGTAATAATGGAAAATATATTCGTTTGCTTACAGCTGGAAAAAAAAATATCTAAACAAATCGCGGTATTGTTTTAGCCCTTGAAAGACTAAAACAGCCATATATTTACAATAACTTTATGGTCACGCATAAATACATTTTAATTGCATTTGTGCCTTCTTTATTTTACTTCCCCGTATACAATACATATTACTCAATATTTACATTAATATCAAATATACAGTCAATTAGTACTTCAAGTATTGAAAACTATAAACAATTAATGTAATCAAAGATTAGTTTTTGTCTAAGTCTTACATCACGCATTGTAATGTGACATGTTATTTTAATTCTCATCCTGATTCGAGACAGAAAGGATCGACTCAACGGTACGACCAAACGAACAAGAACTGCTTCAGTGCCTCAATGTAATATGAAAACTTGCCGATAGAGGGTCTATTTAAGGTTTATGGAGCTCTACAAATGTGGTCAAATACGATGCTTCGGGCAAAGCACTTGTCGGGGTCATAACCTGTTTGCGACCCCTCCCTGCGGGGCACCGTGCTCGCCCTCCTCTCCTGCGACCCAATCTTTGACCGGTTGTTGTTCAATAAACAAAAACAAATTGTTATCTGCTTTGTAATAAACATATTACACTCGGCCTACAGCTCTTTATTAAAGTATACATGCTTATTAAAGTTACTTATATCAGCCATTGAGTAAAACTTGGATGAAGCGACGTTATAATTAAATGTATGTGTTGTTTTCTATTATACATTATTATTTTAGCATTGTGTAATATTAAAAATTACAAAAATGTTAGAGAAGAAGTTAAAAGAAACGTTATTTGTATGGTCATGATACAGCTTGCCGATTTCGTGCAGTATTGTCGCTCGCACAAAAGCATACATTATTTGAAAATGTAAAAAAAAATGTAAATTGACTAGATTTGTCGATTGTGTTTGTTTGCATAGGGCTACAGGGCATTTGATTTGTTGAAATGACGTTGAAGACGCGTTGTATTTATTGTGCGGCGTTCCATGGATATTGTTAAAGCACACAATGCGAGTGGAGCGGGCCGTTGTGCCTTGGGAAATGTTGTACGACTACTTTTTTCGTCTGGATTCTATACTCATGATAGTTTTTTTTAAAACAAGCGAGCTCGAGATGTACAGGTTTATCTGTTTAAAATTTATTAACATCAAGAAACAATTTAAAACCTTTTCTTCAGATGGCCCATGAGAGATTCATGATGAATGAAAATAAACGCTGTTATAAGTTATTGTTTGCCTTTCTAAAATATTACTTTCAAATTTACCGATACATTGTTACTAAGAATAAAATTATATTGTGTTATAAAGGCTATTGGGAAGAACATTGTTGCAAAATGGATTGATTGCATTATGTTAAAAGTTCATTGCAAATATTACTTTTTAAAATTGTCAATGTCTAATCTACCAAAAAAAATTATTTAATCTACTAAGGTTCGCGTGATACTATATTTTGTGTTAAGAGATGTCCACTGAAGAATCATTCCTTTTATTCAGTTTTGTTAAAAAATAATGAAGTTATTTTAATGAAATAACAATTGTTCAAATAGTCTTCATTTACACATTCTGTTCAATGCTAATTAATACTTTACTTCATGTTTATAGGTTAACGAACTTAATGAGATAATTACACTCAACCGGTATTATTAGAACAACGATCTCTTTCGGTTACCGGCGGACCGTTTAAGTACATATAACTTTTTGACCGCTATGGAAACTCGAGAATTCATCAAATTTTGTATTAAACTTTCACAAAGAAACCCGAATAATGAACGAAACATTAAACTAGAAAATATACATTTTTAGCAGAAATTCTTAACACAAACAAAATCAATGTTACTTTTTGTCCTATTTTTTACTTACCCTTAAATGACGAAGTTTATTACTTTTATAGCGGTTAATTTAAGTTTACTGTTTGCAAAAAACCAAGATCGTACATAAAATAATCGTACTGATCAAATCAAGAGTGTTCTCTTTGTCGTCGATTAAAAATAATTACCCTATAACATTTTTTCTGTAAATAATTGTATATACAGCTAGTACCATTATACTAAACTCATTTGAGTTAAAAGTTACCAGTATACAGATAATGAACATAACGAAAACAACACTTAAAATACGGGCTGTGATAAAATTAATGTTTAATTTATTAACAAAAGCCTTACAAAATGAGACGAGGAAGAACATACATACATACATACAGTCACGCCTCTTTCCTGAAA
>DWHU01002253.1:0-10316 GCA_018247975.1 Parides photinus
TTTGCCAAGGAAGTATAATCGATATGTTAAATTCAATGATTTTCTATTTATTAGGTTAAATGAAATCTGTACATTGTACAAGTCTTCCGTGTCGCAGTGGGTGATCACTTGCTTTGTAATCGGATGTTCCTGGTTCGATTTCTGTGCGGTATTTTAAAGAGTTAGTAGTCTGGTTTTGAACTTTCCTAGCTAACACCTATATATTGTAAACCAACATTGATAACCATTGGAATATTTCTATAGAATTATAATAATATTTACAAATTAATGTTGTCAGATTTAAGACGCGTAAACCGTTAGTGAAGACGTTGTTATTACTTTAAACATTTAATTACCTTTTGTTGATTTTTTAAGTGCTACTTTTAAAGTAAAAGTATTATTATGATATTTATAATTAGTTCGCAAGTTCAGCTTTGGTACATCGCATAATAATTTAGCCTTTATTTCATTGTTACATTTGGAGATGAGATGTTCGCAATGAACATAAAGTAATCAATCCACCTATAGTATACTATTACCGGTTGCGACATGTTCATACCTGTTTCCGATCAAATAACAATGTATAGTAACAAACTAGCTAAGTCTGTTTTTTAATATTTGGCAAAAGTATAGGATAATACAACGACGAGTAGACAACATTATTTACATGTCCTTTGGCTTTATTACAGTAGCATTTTGTAGTACTATACAATCTAAACGTTTCGACCTAAGCAACATAAGAGAATCTCTTATTATATAATACAAATAAAATTTTATTAATAATTTCGATAATAAATTATAGGTACTGCAAAGAAAATCCCGATTATTTTAAATTATGAAATTACCAATCGTTGATTCATTATAGGTCGATTCGTCATCTGGGTTTTTAAGCATAATACCTTTTCTTTCCTACATATAATAATTATGTACACGTAATATATAATAATATACTAAAATTTAGAACAGGAATATGAAACATAGTAAGTGTATTATAACTGTGTAGGTAAATGTATTTTTTTAATTACTGCGATTATCCGTAGTACACGATTTTGCGTGTCGGATTGTCTCGTTTCACTTAGTTGTATTTTGACGGCTAGTGAGATCCATATCAGTGCGGTGTCATACCGTGAAGTTACTAGCGGTCGATCTACATAAAAAATAGAGCATAAATCAGGCCTCGGCTTCCCAGGCGATTATATACGCTCGTGATTCAAAACCAAGAGGAATTAGCTACTTGACAACGATACACAATCATTGTGCTTAAAATCGATTTTATGAATCAACGGTTTCAGTACATTATCCAATAGATACTCAATCCGGCACCCAATACTAATCCGACCATAGGCAGTACTACTCTATTTAAATTATTGTTATACGATAACTATTTTATCCATATCAATTGAAAGAAACTATTAACTAATAAAGAAATTTGTATCGGTTCAGGTATAATTTTACGTAAAATACTACGATACTTCATGGGTTATTAATTAGTATTTATTACATACTAAAAATATTTGTTTGTAATTAAATTAAATGCAATAATATAATTTTTTGAAATAAGTACATCGTTTGACTATTAAAATTACCACGTCCGTGATTATGACTGCAGCAAAAAAGTCAAAATGTTTATTATAAAATATTTTAAAAAAGAAGGAAAAAATCGTACAATTAATATTTATTGTATGCAATTGCAAATTTCGTGTAAGTTTAAGATATTATTGCCAACAATTAATTTTAAACATTACAGGAAGTATAGTAGAAAAAATTAAAACTATATTTTACAAAATTAGTTATAAAACCTCAACCAAAATTATTCACTGATTAATGTATGAGAAACTAGTGAATTTTAAAGCGACAATTAAAATTGTTAGGTTATTTACTGCTTCAATGTCTAGATAATAAAAAGTAGTGAAATTGAACCAGTACGTAAAATTCAAGGTTACGTTAGTGATAAAATTTTACAATATAAAGTACTATTTTAAAATTTATACAATATATTTTAATATGGTTATATATGATTTAATTTTAACAATAAATTTATTAACGCCGAAAAACTCACCCATTATTTCTTCAGTTTTAGTAATGCCACTTATTGTTTTTGTGGTAATTTATAAACACTGAACTAATCAATGATTACACTAGGGTAAGTTTGAGGTAGATATTAACTTGTTAAATATTATAAACTTATTAGTACGCTACGCGAGCGTAGTAGGCGGCGTTGCTCCGATTACAACCGCGCGCAACCTCCATGAACGCTCTTGACAGACTGACGTTTAATGACGTCCGCTTGGGTATCGTTTGGTGTGCTCTGGGTCGAACGCTAGACCATTTTTTATAATTTAGAAGTGGTGGATTATTATTATTGTTTTTTTTGATGGACGAATATCGTCTCTACAATTACATCAAACTATTTTATTTAAACCATAACCTATTTTTGATTTTCACTTAATGAATTTTCGTTATGTACCTAAAGGAAATCGTCATGAAAGATTTTCATTCCTATTTCATTGTTAGATTACTTTACGAAAAAAAAAAAGGTTTTTAATAAATTTTAGCAAATGTAATTTGCTATAAATATTATAAAAATAATTCTTAACGTTTTTAATTTTAGTTAAGAAAAACTGTAATAAAAAGTAATAAGATGACTTTTGACATCAATACTCAATAAAATATGCAGGGAACAATCAAAGGAAATAAAATTTGGCAGATTGATTCAATAATCCTAGTTTAATTAAATAAAATATTATTTAATGATTAAAAAAAGTATGTATTTTTAATTGAACCCATAATATTTTATATTTTATTCTTAAACTTAATACGTATTGATTTTGATTGTCATTTTCGTATGATAATGTTTTATAGGCGTTTCAAATAAGTTTACTAGTATATAACAATCGTTCTGGATTTTAAGTGTTTATTCGTTGAAAAAGGTTTCTGTGTGCAATTAATTATAAAAGTATTAAGATTAGATTTAGAGTTAAATTATTGTTAATCTTTTGCAAAACTATAGTTTCATGAATTATTAATATTTTTAAAAATCACCTAATATTAAGTTATATAATGTTGAAGTCTAACCTTTGAAATTAATTTTAAGCTTTAGAATTCCGTTAAAAAGAACATTATTGTTTTTGTACTAAAATATTTTTCACAGTGTTTGCAATAATCTGCACAGTATTCCTAAAACTGGTCCTTTATTCTATTGTCTACTTATTTTTCTCGTTAGAAGTATTTTAACAAAGTTTTATTTATCCCATGATTTGTATTAAAGCCTTTTCTTTCAAAGTTGTTGCAAAACATCTGGTCACCATATGGTATGGTAATTATGAATAGTACTATTGTCAATTACAACTTTTCGACAAGAAAAAGCAAGCAATAAAATAATTTTAAAGAAATTACCTGGGACACAAAAAATTTGCAGTTTTAGTTTTTAGGTTATTTGTTATACCGGGTGTTACCTTATTAAAGTATTTTTTATGATCGAAAAGTATAGAAAAGAGATATACTATTTCATTGGTTTATCGTAAATCGACAAAGTATGTAATTTTTCCAAAATCGAATGAAAAACCGGAACCTTTCTGAAACTAATTTACGGTAATACGTTTTCATCGTTTTTCAGCTGAATGAAGACAAAAACTTTGGCTTAATAGACCATACAAGGCTAATAAATCCAGCAGGAGTAAATGTTCTGATTACTTTTTACTTTTTTACTATCTATTTTGTAGATTTTTGAAGCTCCGATATAAGAGACATTGTTAAATTTGCCTAATTCTCCGTTGTAGTGAATAGCAGTTGTTTTTTTTACAGACGTGTAAATGATCAAAACTATTAAATAAAACAGGATTGTGCGAAAATGTCCGAATGATTGTATCAAGAGCACATGCCGTGTAACTATTAGCGGCAAGCAGGTGGGCGCCATGAGGTCCGTTAATTTGCTCAATATTTATACGCAAGATGGCGTCAGCACAAATCGTAGGTCATTACAGGCGTCATTTGGCGAGGTGGCTCTGTTAATGAGCTTATGTTCACGTAACCGTCTGCCACTAGGGTCAAACTAGAGGGGGTTGTTTTTTCTTCGGTAAAATTCGTTGGTTCTGTTTTGACAGTTATAACAGTAAATAATTTTGTTTTTTTTTTAATTGGAATAATAAAAACTTTTAAATAAGTATTTCAATTAACATCCGTTTAAGATCTTTCTCTCTTTGATTTCAATACGTTTTTTAAAAGGCTATTACATTTAAAGAAAACATTGAGGTTGCTTATGTATATAAGAGGATGCTCGTCCGCCAATTAAACTGAAAGGCAAAGTTCATGTTTATTTAAACATATTATTGTAGGTTTTGCATACTTTAATCGGACCTTATTTATTTTTGTATGTTAAAAATCTTTTACTAGTTTATTTACCGCTTTATATTAATAAAAAATAGCCAACCCTCTTCTCCTACAATTTTAAATAACTAAATTTCAAAGTTCCATGTATGTTTGACTATAATGTGTATAAATATATGAGACTGTTTGTACAGTTGATAAATAAGTTTTGTGTGTATGTTATAAGTCATTGCAGCTTCTATATCATACCAATACCGAATATATAAAGAGTTACCTTATATACTGATACCTTAACGTGAAATATAATGAAGGTAGTTAAATATTTGTATTAGCCGATCACAAATCGCCATTAAGTGAACACCACCGGCATTGTGCCAGTAACATTACCCACCTTCCGGTTATAATTTGGACAAATCGATTTAGATCAGGCGGCGCTTTTGTCCGATGATTTAGTAGCGCCGACAAATTGGGCCTTCCACATTGTTCAGAGGTTCGATACAATGTTCGTATACGTAAACTGGACGGTTAAGCGGTTAGCGGTTACAAGGAGTCGAAGTTAAACGTTCGGTAATTTCGTTCAGTTAATTCGGCGGTCCGTCACGCATTGTATGTACTCCGAGCCATTAATGTAGTCTCAATATTTTTGAATCTAAGATAAAGTTAAAAACATTTAAATATATTTAAGTGTGTTGAATTTTATTTGTACATAAAATACCAAAGATATACTTACATGAAAAATAACTACAATGAAAAAGGACAACACTGCGAATAAAGACTGACATAAACACTATAGATCTATAGTTTATGTATTAATTATTGAATGTAAATAAAAAAACTATTTTTGATGTATTAATTTTATTGTAATCTTGTTATAGTAAAAATCAAGAGATACTGTTTTTCTATGCAGCAAGATGTGAAAGTGATTCATTGACTGCGGTGAGTCAGTGTTACACCACCTTACGCACGCGTCTAAGATTATTGCTTATGTGAGTGACCGGCCTTGTCGGCATCATTGACTACAGACGCGCCTCATGCATCTATTTATTATCTATATCAACTGTTTTTTTACACCTTGCCATTTTCCGATTTCATCCATATATATACAAATGTAATTTGTACAATCATCATCATCATCATGATGTAGTTCTTTTACTCGACAAAGACTTACCAAAGATCTCTACACCGTCTTTAATTCACAAGCAAGTTAGATAGTCTAATTTGCTACCCACTTATTCTTACACTGTTTCATGTACACAAATTTAATATACATATGTAAATTATGTGATTTTAATTGCTCTGCTATAAACTAAAAATTATTTGCGTGTTTTATTTAAAAAGGTATACCTTTCGTTAAGCATTGCGTGCGGTATATCGCAGTACTTTTTTTAATTTAAAATTTGTAATCTTTTTTATGACAGAAATGTTATTACACGTCTTAATAGAAGTTTCTTTTGAAAAAGTATTTTAATAGTTGATAAATAATTAAATGTTACTTTTACGCGAGTTTTTATAACATTTAAAAGGCAAGTTTAGCAAGTTTAAAGGAGTTCGGCATTAGGCTGTCCATTTAGATGATGTTTTGTTAAATTGTTTTCTAAAAAGGAAGTTCAGTAAATAATAGCCGGAGGGTATGGATGTAAGGTGCAACGTTCCCCACACGCGAGCGTTTCAAAATTTCGCCGAGGATATTGGCGCGTAACGCCGGCGAACGTTTTGTTTCCTTTTACTGAATTTGCATTCGAAATTAGAACACGAATGGCACGAGCACCCGCGGCGGCGCTACTGACCGCTCAATGCTAAATAAAAAAAAACTGTATTGTTTTTGACTTTCTTCTTTATTAACAGTAGGCTTTTAGGCTCAAGGTCATCAAGTACCTATTACAGAATTTGTCTTTATAAAAAAATACTTTTTCTTTTTATTCCAGGATTGTTTAGAAAACGCGCACTATTGAATTAAATATACAGGTTTAATAATAGGTGCAATAATTTTAAGGGCAGAATGTATAACTTATTTACTATCAATAAATGTATAACATATTGTAATTAAATTTTATGCTATTGTATACACGATTATAAAAAATATAATTAAATGACAGCAAGTAAGCTACACATTCACCCCTATAAACCTTTTGCACCAATTACCTTTTAGATTTTTTACAATATTTAATTCATAATAAGAAAAATGTTTTTAGGTTTGTAAACACATTACACATAAAGCGGAAAATAAAAACTATTTTAGTAAATTATTAAAAATAATAATAATTCTGTGTTTAAGTAAAAACCTCGACCGTATAATAGCCGGTAGTAATTTTTCTAATAAATTTTGTTTTATTAATACGAATATTAAACGTAAATCGTGAAGCAAAAGTAATTAAAATGTGGGAAATAATTTGACTTGTTTTATTAACCTGGTGATATACAATATGACGAATTGGAAGAAAACAATTTACTGCAGTAAGTCTGTCGCCGGTGACTATGCTAGGTTAATCTTCACCGAAGTGCCTAATTTTTAGTCAAATTTAGTGTGTAAACTTAATTGTTTACCGATTTCAAAGGTGTTGTAAGGGACAGAGTTAATAATAAACATTTTTGGACAAGTCCCGAAGTAATTAAAGTTTACTCGCTTGTGTTATGAGTACTAGATAGCAGAGACTACCTAAATATTTTTTTTTGAAAATATATAAATATCATACATAGAAAACACCCAGACTCAGAACAAATATTGTCTGTGGCGAGTATTGAATTTACGACCTCTTGCTTAGTAGGCAGGTACAATACTAACTGAGCAAATCGGTCAGTCATATTAATTAATAATGGTAATGATGGGAGAAAGTTAATAAAGATATCCCTTTTGGCGATATAGGCTTGATACTACCATTGTTTTGTAGTGGTTTGTCCCATATTAATGTTACACTTGTCGCATATATTGTCGTCTAATAAAATCTAAATAGTAATGAATGAAATAATCAAAGTGTCTCTCAATAACAGCTGGTGGCCGTGGGGTAGGTCGCGTGTCGAATCGCGGCGGCGCTTGTCCGGCGTGTGGCCGCACGTCGCCCGGAGCCGTGCGACGTCGACACGGCCCAACCTCTATTTAACAAGTATTTATGAACTTGTATTATTATTTACTTGTTTATCTCGATACCATTTCACACTGTAATGATACCATATCAGATGAGCGAAGTGAAAAAATTACTAGCAATAAATATACATTTTTACAAGTGATACGTTTCTGTAGCCAGACATCATATAGGTAGGTTACTGTGTTCCAGTTTGACGTAGCTAGTAAAATTACTAGGGTAACGAGATAACATCTTATGTCTCAAGGCGTCTCAAGGTGTTGAGCACAATGTGATGTTGTGTATGCCATGCTAACTAGTGCTATATTATGGGCAGGCGTATCTACCACCAGGTGAACGTTTCGAAGCTTCGTTTTAAAAAATATTTACATCAACAGAGTATATATAGTTTACAGAACTTATATTTTGACAATGATAAAATGTTATTACAATTTTGAAGTTTCAATATTTGTAAAGAAAGCCTTTAAAGTTACAGTACCATCGAGATAGGTATTGTTCAAAATTGTTCGCTTGTAATTAAATACAATAAACAAGTACAATAAAGTAAAATATACTAACATTTTACTAATTGACAAAATTTATGAAATATTTATATAATTTTAAACCTTATTGTTTTAATTTATTTATTTATTTTCATTGCTAAAACTCGTAGTCTTTCTACGCAAGGAAAGACTCGATGCCATTTATCCACCGCACTAAGCAATTAAAGGTCAATAGATAATCAATTTATTACGATAGGTTAATAATAAGTTTGCTATTCGTTGTATAAACCAATTTTATACTAGTCCTTTGTTTTCAGGTGCAACTGATAGTAAAGCAACAGTTTTGCGGACAGTACCCGTAACGAGGCAATTTGTATCAATGCGTGGATCAGCGTCCATCAAACGCTCAAAGCGACCGCCGCATCTGCTTAGCTTACGCCGGTATCGACGTAATAGCTACTATTATTGTATTCAAGAGTACAGATTTATGCCTTACACTTTATATAATAAAGGTCATTTTATTTCAACAGGTTTAACTTTATGCGTCTTTTTCTGGTGTAAAAGTGGCAGTTTTTTTCAGCCAGAAAACCGCGGAATGCGCGGCGTGGTCAGCGGTTACAGCGGGACATTATGGAAACTATTTTAAGTAACTTGTTCCCGTTGAATATAACAATACAGATACAAATATATTTTGTTATGTCTATTACAAATTAATAATATAAAATAAACATGCACTAATTTTATGTTGTATAGCGGTCTGTCTTAATTGTCTCCAGCAATAGAGAGCTGTTAATTTGCTAATTAACACTAACTAAAATCTAGACAGTGAACGGATTTAGATGATCAAAATGTGTTTTTTGTAACTCTTATTACATTTTTTTTATTTTCTCCTAAAATTAGTAGTCATTTAATCGCAGTCTTCCTTCTTGCGACAAGTAAATTTAGAACATACTTTTCTCTAATAAAATGTGGGTCTTTTGTATTATACAGCGAGTAGTTATTAACTGATACCCGGAGATAGATAGAATTTAAAATATTATGGGATAATTTGTATAAATTTAATATTGGTGTATGAAGATTAAAAAGTATTCTGTTGATATTGACATCGATAGACTGCATGTTCGTGTTAATAAATGTGATCGTGGTCCGGTCAGTGCATATATAAAATGTTAGACTGACTTCTCGTCTATTTGTTTCGTAATTAGTCAGCGCAGGGGAATCCACAACAGCGAGATTGTTTCCAATGACAATGGGACAGCGCTCGTATATTTACATAGCCGCTGACACGCGCCCGACTGCCTTCAATACACAATGACACGGATCATCAGCTGATATTAACTGTTGTTGTTGTTAAAGTTCTTCTTGTTTACAGAAAACCAGTTAAACAAGAAAAAAGACGTTTGTCCATTCATTTCGTATTAATTGCTGTAAACATTAAACAAAACAACCGTTTTATAGCATGCAGTTTACGTTGTTAGGAATGTAATAAATTAATTATATCTTTTCCTAAACGACGATCAATGGGGCACTAGTTAGGATAATGTACACAGCACTTCATTATGATCTTCGCCTTTGTACAAATGTTACCTCTATATATCCGATTAATTTTACATTTTACATCATTTTATTATGTTTATGAGCTGTTCGAAAATAAAGATATCCGCAGAAAAGTAAGGTCACCGATATAACTTTAATGATGCTAGACTTAGGTAGCTAAGTAGGCAGATCTCAGGGGAAGTCTATGCCCAGCTATGAGTGTCTGTCGGCTTTGTTCGTATATTGATATCCACTCGTACTCCTGAGAAGAAGAAAAACAGTAGCCTCCTTTTGCAGTTAAGCTTAGTCTGTCTGCTGAAGATGAATGCTATTTATTGTCATAAATAGGCGTGGTGGTGGTAACCAGACGAAGTCCGGCAACAGAGATATATTGGTGGTAGACCAATATAGGAAAAATCTTTAAGTTATGTAATAATAACCGGCTATAGAGATAAAACAGAAAAGTAAGCTTTGTAAATTTATAAATTTATTTATTATACACAATGGTCGAATGCTATCGCTCCTATCGCAATATCAAAAGTATTGTTAAAGGGCAGCCTTAAAAATTTATTTCTATGCAAATGTGTATCTCGTGCCGGCGACAGGTGACGTGCGGCGGGCATAATTGTTTTTTTATAACAATATTCAAATATTAGGAAGGTTTTTCTATGGGTTTTTATATTTAGGAGGCGCGGGTGCGTGCCAGGTGGTCTTGAAAAAATCCGTAACAGCTTGCTACACTGTAAACCTTTTATAAATGAAGTTCAATATTTGTATTTCTAATTCTGCCCTTATTATCTTTCTTCAACGTCAAATGGCATCAAAAATAGCCTGACTTATATGTTTATATAAATACATAAACAAAAATCCATATTAATAAAGAATTATGAGTAACAACGGAGTATTTTGCATT
>DWHU01002254.1:0-10315 GCA_018247975.1 Parides photinus
AGGAATAAATGTTACGTATAAAAAAAAAATCGTGCTTTTCTTTATAACAATATTTATGGCAAGACTAAGTATATTGGTCAAGTTAGTATCTATCTTCTGTATTATGGTTGCAAAGGCTAGAAGAGGCTTTTGCGCAATCCCGACGAGATCAGTTCCGCGGAGCCATCCGTTATATTTGTTATTATACAGCCGGGTTAAACAACCTTAAATGCACTGTACTTTCTATCAGATAACAGCAAAAGAACGTTATAATATGCCGGAATAGCACAAGTTGATAAGACAAAATTACGTTGTGTAACTTATTTACAGCCTTACGCCAACGATCCGTTTAATTAAAGTAGTGTTTATATTTCAAGTGTCAGTGTTGTATCTTGAGTTAATAACTAAGTAAGAAAAAAATAATAAAAAGCTACTAAAATTGAAACGAAGAACAAAATAGCGGCTAGTTCAGAAGGAAATAAAAATAAAGGTGATGTGGTCTCGCGGTCAACCTTCGAAAACCGGTATTCTATAATGCACAATCCGACACGAAAAGGCGAGGTAAATAACAACCTACACCCAAACTCAACGATGATTCACTGTAAACTATATGTTGGGAAAAAAATGTACATTTCACGATAAGGACTTTAAATTGCAAAACTTAAAATTATGAAACAAATTATTTGTAACAAAGCATTAAAATATTTCATACAAAATGTGTAGACTTACTGGCTTTAAAAGTAAACTCCATTAGTGAACACATAACACCGCGAACAGCTGCCTTAGTCACTGCCATTTTACAATAAGCGACAAATTATCGTCAACAAAAAAAAAACTATGCTTTCAACGTTTTATGTATGGAGGCGTAATAAGAACTGCGATCAGGGGCGTACACCTGACGGGTCTGGCTCATTAGAGCGCACCAGTTAACGCGGGGAGAGTGCCCTGCTGCTGCTATTGTCGTAACCCTAAGGAGGGTGAGTCTGTATAACACGACCTATATGTGTACACACGCATTAACATCCACACATCTTAACAACATTGTTCGATAACGCAAAATATTAGACTTCAAATAAAACCTCTCGAACAAACCCCATATATCACACCCGTCAAAATTATCTCGAAATTGTCCCTTAACTATCAATAAAAAAAACTAGGTAATTAAGTATTTAAACGATATAGAATTTTGCTATTCAACGTTGGGTATAAAATTACAAACTGACAGTTTAATTATACGTCTTATAAATAAACGGAAGGCCAGACTTAGTTCAGGAAATTATTGACTCGCAGAAGGGAACGATTTCTTGTGGGAAGTCAATTAACGTTGTTTAGTGCTTTTTTAACATTCACAAATATTTTTTTTATAGAATATATATTATACTTTAGACTAATGCAATTTATAGTATACTAGCTGGTTCGGCAAACGTGGTTTTACCATATTATAATTACTAAGAAATATTTGTTAGTTCAGTAAAAAATCACTTCTTTTAAGTGCGCGGGGATGTACTTATAATTGAAAACGTTGTAGATAATGTAAGTATACTATACTTAGGTAAATTAATTATTCTCTATAATAAATTGAGATATAAGTGATCCCATCTCTCAGGTTAGATCAAACTGCACATAATGTGCAAAATTTTATTAAAATCTGTTAAATAGTTTAGGAGTCCATCGCGGACAAACACGTAATTTATATACTATTAAGATATTCAGAAGGTGCATTAAGTAGCGCGTTTTTATCTAACATTAGTTGCATTTTCAATGACAGTATCGTAGCTGTAACAAACATTAGCAGATAGCTGAAAGTGAAAACGGTAAATAATAATGTTTGTATATATCTTGTATCGATTACAAGCTCAGTTTCTATGCAAATCCGCTTTCCAAGAGCAATTTCTCCTTGTAGAGTGAATAGAACATCGTTAGTTGATATTGCAGATTGCAAGCTATGATAAGTGAGATTGTGAAAGGTGAAAAATGCAGAGTAAATCTTAAGATATTTCTAATAGCTTTTCACATAGCATACATGTAAGTTTCGCAATAAGTGATCGTACCACATTGACATTACGGTGTCTATATATTAAGGATAATTTGTTAAAAAATAATATTTTCTTCACTGGTTGAAAGGTACATCGTAGACGTTGGTTCGATTCAAAACGCATTTGCGAACCATGGATCTAAATTTAAATGACTTTGCTTTTGAGTATGATATAGTTTTTAATGTTAAGTATTTATTTCGAAGGTAAGGTGGGAATGATGTCTTAAGAGAAAAAATATAAAAAAAAGATGTATATAGATGAATGGATTGTGTGAGAGATGATATGGAGTGTTAAGTAACAGAATTTAACTACTAATGCACCAAAACGTTTCATGTGCAATGTAATGTGGTATAAACAAGTTATTGTGAGCCACGTTCTCATAAGCGCTCTTATCCTTGCTAACAGACGAAATTCTTGCCCATCATTGAAATTATAAGAACATATTTACCCCATAAGATTCAGTTTCATCGAGCAGTAGTTTTTGGTTGGAGAAGAAGAAGAAAACCGTAGAAACAATGAATTAATTGTGTAAGAAATGATATGTAGTGTAAAATTGTGAATGAGTTAGTGTCTGCCAGGAATGCATGGAGAGAACTGACGTACTGCGCCGACACCAAATAATTTTGGAAAGAGAAATGATGATAGATTGAAGAAGCTGTTTGACTATTAACTTTCAGTTCTTTGTATGTATAAAAATGTTTGTCAGGCTTTATTATTTACGTACCATATCCGTATACGATCGGCTGACGTTCACTTATCCGGACGCGTCTCGGAGGCGGTAACGTGTATTGTCCTGAATAATTCGCGTGTCCATGCTCTTGTATGTTACGAGGTAATGAATTGTAGTACTGTATGTTTGTCTGTTCACGTTGTACAGATCGTGGCAAACTGCCATATGCGAAGTTTTGTTCACGTTGTAATATCGACCGTGGTATAGTGTTATAATCTTGGAGTCCTTGTCTATTCTCATCAACGCGGCGTAGTGTCCCGTACGGACTACTCTGCTGAGTATTATACTCTGGTTCATATTTAACTTGTGGTATATATTGTAAACCGTCTTGGTTTCGTGTTGCTGAAGCGTAATCTAGATAAGGGTTGTTCCGCTTAACACCATCGTCTCTATAATATCGGGATGGGTCGTAATGATTCAATGCTTGCAAGCTCTGAGCTGGATATCCATGCTGTAAAGGCTGTCCTCGATATTTGTTGTTTATCTGAAACTGTTGGTGTTGAGGAGCGGAAAACCGATCAATGGCAAATATTTCACTAACAGGCAAACCGGGACCACTATTGCTGAAATTACTCCGGTTACTCCTGGTGCTGCTTCTGTTACTGTCTCTACTTAGAGATCCATCTCCTCGAACACTAAGTTTTAACTCCAATCTCTTGTCTCTCATGATTTTAACGCCTTATTCACACAAACTGATGTTTACAAGCGTTTTATTGAAAACCACATTAATAAGACATTTAGTGATAAAGCTATGCATTTGACACTGATAAAATTTACATTGTATTTAAGTTTCCTTCAACTTTGTGTACGTTGTTGTTGTAAATGTCCACAAGCTATCAGTGATAATTTAGGTAAAACAAACTCTTTTAAAACTAAAATTTGTTGTTGTTACGTTAAATGTTTTAGATTTCAGATGTTTAAAGTATTAGTAATTATGCACACAATTTTAAATTTATGCAAGATGTATATGAAACGTTATCTACTAAATATAACGGAAACCGTGTCTACCGAACGCACAATGACCACTGTTAGTACATGTCTTGAAATGAAACGTTTATACTAGAACTGATAAGATTGTGTCAACAGTTTAATACATGCATCCATTATGCACGATAGTGATGTAATTATTAAATACTAATAAACGCTTACGATTTTGTCTATACAAAGTCCGAATTTATATAAATTTTTAAAACACAATCATAACAATAGCCAAAAATATTGTTTGATATTTTCTTGTCGCTAACACAATAGTAAATTCCAACTAGTAATAATTTTGAAAACAATTTAAACATATTTGGAGTATGCTGTAAGTTTAAGGTTCAATAATGATACCTTTTGTTTGAATTGAATTGTCATTCATTATTAGGATAATTTGTACAATGACATTTTTTCACCGATGTATCTCTTTGTGTTAAAACAAAAATGATGTCAAGGATGTCCAGGAACACATCCGATAACTTGTTATAAATATGGCCCATTGCTTGTACTGATTTTATACAAAATATATTAGTTATATCTTCGAAACAGTAACAAAAAATTTTAAATTTTCGAACTCTTTGAATTTCTTTATCGACTTACTATCGATTGTATTTGCGATTATGCTAAGATTTCAAGAAAAATTAACACGGTTTATCATTTTTAAATAGTACCCGCTATCAAAAGGGAGTGGGCGTTCAGAAAATTACTAAAGAACACAGTCCGATTATTTCAAATGGGTTTAGTTTTGTGTCAACACCATTATGTAATTATGATATACATTGTAGCGTTGCATGCTGTGGCATTTTGTTATAGAACAGCACTAATAAATCATAAGATGTCCGACTTTAGGCAAGAACTGGTTGTAATTATAATGGTTCGAGCTTGGAGAAAGTACCGTACAGGAAGGTAACTGAGTACAACCCACTATTGTTAAGTTAATAGAGCAAATCAGGGCTACCGGTTGTGACGATTACTTTAACAACACAAAAGACCGTACGATTTTCGATTCACCTAATATTATTCACAAGTGTCTACACAAATCCGTACGACCTTCATATTGACAACATTTGAGTAAGTGCGACGGTTTTACACAACAATACTCACTAGCACATTCCAAAGTAATATTATATTACGTACAAACATACGAACGTCACAAAATTATTTAAATATTCTTGTATACTGGGTATTTGATCGAGAAATTGATTATAATTACAAAATCACGTTTGCTGTTAAAATACCATTAATGTACCACTTGAAGTTACATACACATACACTGTGTTTAACAATTAATACGTGTAATATCGATTTTTTTAAATATACTCGTTGATGATTCGATATAGTCGCGTTCACTTCAATGCTCTGGATCGTACTATTTTGAGAATAAATTAATAACGTCGCGTCTGCGTATATAAGTTTTCAATGAACACAGATAATGAATTTTCTAATGCATAACTCGGATAGTGTCACGCGATACGATCTGTCCATCAGTTTCACTAACTGTAATTTCTACATTGCTAAGAGTTAAGGTGTACTGGCACTTGCACGTACAACACGGCAAAAATGGTCCGCGCTTCAGATAAGCTGATAAGCCGCGATACCGAATTGATATTTCCGACGCAAACATTGCGCATGGAGTCCATTGCTTCATTGTAGGTGGCGTACAATGTTTAAAGTATAAATACCATGTTATACTAACTTTTTTATCATTCTCTGGTTTTGATTAGGTTTAACGACTATTATTTCTCTAAAGATTACAAATCTATGAGAAATAAAACATTTTTAAACTTAAAAATATAGGTAAAAGCAGACGGGTAGGACGTAGAAAAATAATAAACAAAATTGTGACTAATAAACAACGACGCGATCATTGACAAGTTTCATCAAAACACTGCAGCGTTTGAATATATGAAATACTATAAAGACAATGAATAAAACATATTTTTCTTCCCCTATTGGTCTTCTAAAATGTGACGTTTTAACGAATTTCTACAAACACTTATTTTCAATTCTTTTAAATTGTTGGGTATGCTATTATACACCTTCAAAGATTATATTTTTTTGTATCGAGTTCTGGATATGTATGTTGTGTGCATGTAGCACTAATGCAAAAAATAATAGCTAATGCAAAAGCTATAATGATATGTATGTTGTGTTTAAGTATTCCACGTATCAGAATGCTCGTTTTGTTTATATATTTACAATATATTAATTTAGTTTCTATCTATATAATATCAAACGGTGCAGAAAAAATATAATGAAATAATACTTCATTTATTGATTTTGTGTTATTTGTAAATTAAATTAAACTTGGTTTGTGAGCTGATCCACATACCTCTATCAAATATTCTACAACTTTAAGAGACGAACAGGTCATCTGACAAAGTGATGCGCCTGCTCATAACAACATGGTGCTAATTAAAATGGTATACACAGCACTTCGTCGTACTCATCGCGTTGAGGCATAATAAGTTGACCCTCTTTACCCTAGTAATTTCTGCACACTATTATTCAGTGGCAGAAACAGGAACTGCTGTGGTATTTAAATGGTCTTGTCTTAGGCAACCGAACCTACAACCAGCCCAAGTTCACTTCAACATATCAGAAAAAAGAATATAAAAACGTACACATATTTTATTTAAACTAAATCTCCTCCAAAGTTTCTACTTTAATTTAAAGCTTTACTGTAGGTCCAAACCTCTTTTAATATTTCTATTGCCAGACTATATTCTGTATGTAATTTTTCCTAAGCTGGTCATTATCATTACATATTGTTTTTCTTAAAAATGTATAATTTAATGCTATGATAAATAAATTATGGATCATCAAATAAAAAGAGGCAATAAACTAAAGATGAAAGAGGACTACCAACTACAAGTAATTACACACTGCTTGAAGAAATAAAAATTTGTTGCAAGAACAATACACGTTTCTTTAGACTGTTAATAGTTTTGACACACGGTATGTGATGATAAAAGTAACGACTATCTCCATGCTATAATTATAGCAAAAATTTTAATTATGCTCTTTAAATACATGACACAATGTAAAAGATCTATTATATTAAAGGCAAGAGGATTACTTGTTCCATAGAGTTAATTAAATTATTAGGATATCATACGTAATGTAGATAAATCTTTTTGTGTCATATTTAATTAAATATTAAAGTTATTTTTAACTTGTATATAAATACAAGTGTTAATCTACTATAAAAAAATGTTTTCAATGCCATTTTGAACCGAATTGCAAATTAATCTTCAAGTAGTGAGTGTGAGTGATGAGTGTTATTACTTTACTTTTCCTAAATAAAATGATTTTCGTTAAAAATTATCCTCAAAATAAAAAAAGTTTTGATAAATAATATGTAAAACGTGAGAAGTTATTAAAACATGAATATTAAATTCAAAAGAAAGTTATTTTTATTAACACACAAAACCGTGTGTAAATGCAAATATGTTAATAACAATATGGTATGAATATTTCCTTTGTAATATAAGTGTACAAAAAAGTATATAATGTGTGCTCGTTAGAAAGTTCTGCTGTTCATGTAGATTGCTATGTTCTTTGTTGAATGAACTTTAGAGGGCCGCGGACTCGTGGGAGCGAAACCTGATCACGAACGTCTAAAATAATATCGCAACTATATATACAATGTATACAAAACTACTTTCGTGCAGTGGCTTTGTAAAACAGGGATACTTGGTTCGATTCCGGAGCCATTGGGTATTTAAATAGCCAAACTGATGCAATATTTCTTACAGTCGTGTACCGTAGATACGTTTAATAATTTATGCATTAGTTTAAAGTTGGTCTGATTATTTTCACAAAGTGTACAATAATTCTCAGAAAGTATAAATTAATTATTAATTTTCTTGTTCTTAAGCATATGTTGCAATATACACATTTTACAACTCACCATCGGGCACATCGTCTGGAGCCTCCTCCTCAGCTGTCTTGTTTTCTTCGTGTAGTTCACGTTTTTTGATTGCCTGCAATTAACAAGCATATAAGAAACTTGCCCTATATATTCACTCAAACATTTAAAGCAGGCACTACTTGCGTTAAAATATTTATTAACAGGCATGGTAAAATGAAATGAAAAAAGGGGTAATTATATTGTTTTATCGATAATTGTAATCTCACCCGGGTGAGCCATCCTCCTGCAGCTTTCAGACACCTCATTTCTACCGTTAGTAAGGGGCGGTACGGAATACGAACTTTAGTACACGATCTATTTAATAATAGCACTGGTAAGTGAGAAAGCGGCTTCATTTATCGATTAATCGTTGCACGCGGAACATTGTCGGGAGCGTGTCGGCGCGATGCGCTCATTTCTGCGAACCTCTCGGAGGGTTTACGGCGAGCGTTGTGGTCGAGGGCCCGCGCACCAGCCCGTAACAGACGCACAGCAACGATTACCCACGCTTGAGACGCGTTCACAGACACTGAAAGATACGCCAGTGATTCTATTCACTTGTATGCTTTTTCCGGTTTAACCCAATTGCAAATGCACAAAAAATAATAAAGAGTAAATAAACTTAACACCATACAACGGTATCTTTAGTTACGTTCTAAATAGTTGTGCGGATTTCTGAAGAAGTGTTAAGATGTTCAAGGTGAACGCGGCGCAATAAGAATATGTCCGTCCAGTAAAAGCACCGTCACGATGTAGATCTCACGAGTCTATTGTTTATACTGCTTTATAGCGAGTAAGAAATTTCGTTGTGGCTCAACCGCCCGCTTTTACTCTTTCTCAATATATTACACGTACGCTGCGCGCTAAACATTTTGTATACTCTACAACACAAAAACTAATTTATTTGATGTGTTTTATAATGCAAATTTCATTAACATGACAAATTTACTAATAAAGAAGTACATCTTTAAGCACAATACAATTGTAGCAAGAGCTCTACGACCTTAATTTATTAATGCAGTTCATAAGGGCAATTAATACGGGGCAAATTTACACGCAAATTATCAAGAAATACATAACGAATATAAATAAACACACAAAAAAAGGGGTGATAAAATAAAGTCATTAATTAATAAGGATATTTTCGGACACCTGTTAGTTATTTAACCCAATATAATCGAATGCATGAACATCAAAGCGTTAAAAAAAAGGGTGCAAAGCAATACATCTAAAAGATCACCACGCCATCTCTACAGTAAAAAGGAAAACAAGCTCTACAAATTTGACGCTCACGACTAACTAAAACAAGCATAATCTGAGCAATCTACAATTTCCTGCGAAGAGACATATTAACAAAAAATTTATAATAATATATAGTATCTACGTGAGACAATATATGTATGTAAATAAAAGATACACAAAAAGATTAACTGACATTCCGCAGAGCACCTAGCTGAATGGCTATGAATATTTTATTTGTGTACATAAATATATAAATAACTGTATTACATAAATATCTAATGAACATTTTGTTAAATTTTATTTACCTCGTAACTTTTTATCTTATTTTTAATTAGCCTAACGTTGCGCATACTTGCAATACATTATATTATGAAGACGTATTTTTCTTGATACAGGACAAAAGCGTACGTCGCGTGAACAAATATTTAGTTTGCGACGATTGCGAGATTGGAATCAGTAAATAGTTTTTCTAAATGCTTATGTACGAAGTGTAGTAGCGGCATTAGTTTGCAGCGCTGTGGTTAACGCTCATTCTTGTGTTACTGTGGTATTGTCACATGCATCGGAGATTGCACCTGTGCAATGAGGTCTCTCGCACGCCCCGCGTCTATATGGCTGACACGTTTGTTCTTGAGATGGTGCGGGGTGTCGCGGCGGTGCAGGCGGCCTGCGCGCACGCCGCTCTCCGCGACGCCCGCGCGCCACGCGACGCGCCGCTCTCCGCGCTACCCCCACCACACACCGTATAGCCATTTATAGTGCATGCGCACGAGTTCATCACAAGTCAAATAATGTAAAACATAAACTCGGACATATATTCAACTAGCAGCCCTAGCTAGCCACGCGTTGCTATGCTAAAGTTTTTGTTATATTACATTGTACTAAACTATTTACGGAGAAAGTTAGAACATCAGTCAAGGGTACAACTACGCTCATTACATAGATGCCATTTGTCAAAAAACATAGTGATAGTTTTATCTTCACTATAATTTGAATTTAATTTACACTTCAGTCTGAGTAAAACATAAAAACAGCCGACTATACAAACATCAACAATTAAAAACATTAAATTTCACTGCATTGCGTTTACTACAATATAAATTTAACTTAGACTTCAGTCTCAGCAACACGTGGTACTAATATTAAACGTCAATACATTTAACACAGCGCCATCTATTGAATACTAACTGAAACCAGTCAACAGATATCAACTTCTGTTGGTATCGTTTGGAAGTAATAAAAAATTGTGACTGTCAGACATTAAATAAATAATTTACAATAAACTAATATTGCGACTACAAATTGAGATATAAGTTCATCTACTTCTCAAGTTGTATCAATCTGCAGTGTCAAAATTTTATTAAAATCGATTAAGTAGCTCAGGGATCTATCGCGGACAGACACAGACACGTAATATATATATATATATATATATTG
>DWHU01002255.1:0-10315 GCA_018247975.1 Parides photinus
CTAAAAAGACTATAACGGTTTTCAATTCGTTTATAAAAAATTAGACAAAAGTATAAATTTTAGAACATTTGAATTCCTTCCGGACATCATATGATAAATTGAATTTATATTGCTAAAATAAATAAAGTAAGAGTAATGTACGGATTCAATGATAATGTAAATAATAGGTAGTCGGAAAAATTATGGTTATACAATTGCTTTTATTTATATTCCTTACAATATTAGAACTATCTCTTAGAACAGTTTAAATAAGAATGGGGGTAAAGAATTATTACTCACATAAATAGGCTGAAACAGCCAAAAACGTGAAGAACCTGAACATCATTGTGAAATTGTTTAAATATCTTCAGCGGTTGTCAAAACGATGCAAAAAGTTCTCGATGTGGTCGCATTTTAAATTAACTTCGCTCTGATTATATATGGACCTGAAACAATAAAAAGTAAAATTACTTTTTGTACATTTTCACTCGAATAATACAGAACGACATCATAACGTCTACCTAGGATTCATAACGTTGTAATTACTATAGTGTTATAAAACGTATTTAATTAAATAAGTTATAACAAGTAACTAGTTGTAATCGTAGTTGTGCTTGTAAAAGAAGATATATTAACAATTTACATCGTATTAATAAGTAACTATATGATTATTTTTGAAAAGACGGCATTCATCGCGTATTTCTGCTAATAAATTTCACATAAATAGTAATAAATTTATATATTACACGTGATTAACAAAACAGAACTTTAAGAGTTCAATTTAATACTACTGAATGTCAATTGAATAATTACAGTTTCATAATTGTGTACCAAACATTAATTAGTTTATTGTGTCTGTTTTCTCTGTGGGTCCCCAAAGACTTTAAAGCATTTTGCTCCATTATTTCCAAGACCGAATTGTTAGTGTATTATTTATTATTTAAATAAAGTTTTCAATATTATAAACGCCTTCGTTATAGTATTTTCCAGAGATTTAGTTCTTACTCTGTGGGCATTTAAGAATTGATATAATGTAGTCAGTGCTGCTTAACACTGATTGGAAATGTAACATTATGGTAACGTAATAAAAATACAAATAATCGAAAATTAGATCAGACAGCTACTGACGATGTATGAAAAATGATTGGTCTATATACATATAGTCTATAGCAGTGTAGCCGTGATAGCCGAGTGGTTACGGACCTCGACCTCCGAATCCAGGGTCGCAGGTTCGAATCCGGCGCGCACTAATGGCAGGAGAGTTAGCATCAGGCAGGGGGCCGGCCGTAAAAACCATTGCCAAAACCTTAGCAGTGTGTTTAGCACAGATGAGGACTAACACACTGCGCCAACCCCAAAAGAATTACTGTGAAAATGGGCGAGACTAAAAAAACATACATAAAGTCTTTACAAATGATGTCTCAAAATGACGAGTACAATGTAGTGCAGTGTATATCATTACTATCAAGTGCGTTATGTATTGTTAAATGAAACAAAATGAATTTATTCTAAAAAAGAAGTATAAACTTCAATTTTATATTTTTATATAAAAAAATAAGTAAGCGAACTAAATAGCGCGACTCTCATTTCAGCGGTCAACCAAATCATTGCGCAAAACCAATATTACTTTTAAAATAAATATACAATTGGAATGTTCATCGCCAGGGTAATTGCTGTGGTCACGAGCAGTTTGTTCTTTATGTATGATTATTTAATTGCGTTTTATTAACTAAAATAAATGAACCACATTATTGATATTGTTTGTTGAAGTTCGCAGTATACTGATATTGCGAACTTCAATTCAATATTGATTTAAGCACAGATTAAGACTGTTGATATGTTCATAGTGTTGTAAAAAACATTAATATTCATATTTGTTAAAATATTTATATTTCTTCTGTTAAATTTAACGAATTTGTATTAGAGAAGTGGCTTCAGTGTAAAAAATAGTATCATTAACCTTTTAAACAGGTAATACTGGTTTAAATTTTAATTTAATGTGAAATGGAACAATGTATGTTGCAGGTTTAAAAGTTGTTCACAAACATCAACTGATGGTTTATTCTTCGCCTTTATTATGTATACAGCGATAATGCTTATGTTTGTGCAAAACGAAACTAACTAATGACGCTACAAATATGTTTTGATTTAAAACCTTATCAGCACTACGGTCTAGTCGAAAAAAGAAATCAATTTGGTAAATATAAAGCAAACGAGCCAAATTTCAATAACCAGATTCTGAATGCGTAAACATTCTACGGCACTATTGTTCTGAGTTTATATTATTCGCAATCCGCAATGAGCCGGTATGAATACATATTAGGGTTTTCGATAAAAAAGGTATACGACGAAAAAATCAATATGTGTTAGACTACTGTGCACTTAAAGAAAAACTAACATGGCTATATTTAACTCCACCGTTTATTTTAGATAGCGACGTGCGTTTATTTACGTTAATCAATAGGAAGAAAATACAGATTATTTTGTAAAAAGTGGCGAGATGAACAAGATGTTTATAACTTAGGTTGTTATATGCCAGCCGATAGTAATAGGACGTTAAGTAGAATGTTTACATGGCTCTGAATTGTGTCCGTTTGTGCGGAAGAAAGATATGAAATAATGTTACCCTAGCATTTAATTTACTTTATAGCATTCGTTAATTTAGAAAACAGTAACATTCACAGAAATAGGAACTGTTGAGGTTCTTAGTTATAAAATCAGGAAGACGTTAACCTGATGTTACGGGACAAGCTTGTTTAAAACAATTTTGCTGTGCTCGTCTTTTGAGACATAATATTACAACACCTTTTAAATCGGAACATAAGATTATTTTCACCTAGGTGGTACCTAACTAAATTATCTCCGTCTGACCTTTCACCAGTAAATAGCCTATTCTAAAGTAAGACATATCTGATCATACTTCTCAAAAAATGGTTTTGGGGTGACAGACACTATGTTAAATGTGGTATTAAGTAGATTACCGCTTTCGTATTTCCGTCGTGTACATAGTTTAACTGAAATAAACAACAAGTGCACAAATTACGATGAACAGAACAATTGTGTTTGGTAATTCACGATTCGGTTCCTTAGCGGTGTTGTGGCATTTAAACTATCAGACTAATATTAAGGTCGTTAAGGTTAGACGAGTTATTTAGGTGCATTGCACCGAGAAGACTGCGAATTAAAAAGATTATCTGGTAAATTACATTGTATTCCGATGTTGAAACCAAATCCATTACCGATGATAGCAGCCGGCGTAATTTAAAGCGTTCAGCTTATCTGGCACAATGCAGTTGCAATAGGAAATAAGTAATTTAAGTAATATAATATAATACTATTTGTCATAACTATGATTAATAGTATTATTTATAGGTCTATGACGTAACAATCATAAAACGTTATTTATTTTTATTTTTGTAATGAATTCATTCAACCTTATTGTTCCAAAGCAAATAAGTCTCATAGTAGTAGTATTGAGTTTAATAATAAGCACTTTTGTAGGTATTTACTAAAATACATATCTAATACTTATTACATTATAAATACATTTAAAATAGTTGTTTAAAATAACATATTTAAGACAACCAAAAAATAAATTCTTGAATTTAGATATTACGTATATTTCATGAAAATATATTACAAATTAATTTATGTTTATGTTGTTGGTACACTTTCACGTTCTTCTTTACGAAATAGAGCGTGGAGTGATGGACAAACGATCGAAATCAATAGACAGAGAATAGACTGAGTGTATGAGTAATTTGTTCTCGCTGCCTATCAATCTATGAGTTAACAGCACGAATGCGACTAAGCGTCGAGGCATCCAAGTCAAATTCCCATGTAAATTGGCATCTATTGTGCCCAGTTCAGTCGGTCTAACATTGCGAAGGGTATTGAAAGCCTTTGAATGCTTAGTGAGTTCCGATTGGAGGCGGCCTGCGAACAAAAACACTCACGTATGCACGTGTCCCTACTCTTTTTGTAATCCTCGACGCATTCACTGAATATTTTACGATATCTGGAAATTCAATTCTAAACTGCATTAGTATTTTTGTACAAATAAAGTTCTTTATCTACAATTTCATTTTATGTAGTAACTTTATAAACGGTTGATGTGACTGACGGCTTTACTTTTTTCATTAACACAGAGCAATGTCATAATAAAGTTTTAGTGCAAACGTCGCATCGCAATATTAAAGCTGAAAATGCAATGCGGTAAGACTATCAAAGCGCGACGAAAGTGTTTAACTGCTCGTACATAAACATTTTCCTGCTTAGGGTTACCATTTTCTAAACAATTTTTTTTATTATTTGAATTAAAAAAGTTATATTCACATAATAGGCGATGTACTTATGCTAAGTTATTTAACGTTTGGATTACTTATTTATACAGTTTATTTTTTTATTATTTCTAGATACATATAATTCGGCATACCTGGACATTATTTGTAGAATTAATATTTGATTTAAAAGTTCTAAAATGACAGCATCTACTAGCACGTAAGTGAAAGTAAGAAAGTAAA
This sequence comes from Parides photinus, assembly GCA_018247975.1. Classification (NCBI taxonomy): domain Eukaryota; kingdom Metazoa; phylum Arthropoda; class Insecta; order Lepidoptera; family Papilionidae; genus Parides; species Parides photinus. The sequence continues at coordinate 4,503 of DWHU01002255.1, forward strand.
GGATAAAGGAAGATTTGTGTTCTATAATAAACGTGTAACATTAATAAAAACAAAGGTGTCACAGAAAGAAAGGGTGAATGGTGAGTATAGTTTTTCCACCCCCGTATACCACATATGTGTTAAAATGGGAGCACCCTTGTGGGTGTTTGCTTAGGAAATGGGTGCGGTGATAGAGCGCCGTTTGTTGCGGCCCACTGTGTATGGTCCATTCATCCCGTTGCAAGCTGCACTGAAGATGAAGTACTGCGAAAGATTGAAAGCGAAGGGGACGCCGAAAAGATGGAAGTGAAGATTGTTTTTGAAAAACGTTTAAGCGTTTTATGCACTCTTTGTTTACTATCTTTTGTAATGTTTCAAATAGACATACATTATCAATTATTATCTTTAACAAATTATATGTAACGATTTCAAACAAAAAAAATTTGCTGCAAACATCTATTTACATTTAAACAATTTTTAGAAAATAATATTAACAAATAACCCAATATAAATTACTGTTGTAATATCTTATTAAAATGTTATAATTATCTTATTTAAAGAGCTTTTATTAACTACTAGAAAAATTAATGTAAGAATTTATCACATACATATTTCATTTTCGCGTTTTTATTGAGAATAATCTGTTATAATATAATATTGACAAATTTATTACAAGATTTTGTTATAAAACAAAGGTTATTTTTCAAATAATGAGCAAACGCGATGCCTTCAAATTATAGATATGCTTCAAAGTTGCAGACGAAGCGAATATACACACAAGTTCCTACAGGTTTGTTCGCCCCCTATTCAAACAAATTTTAATGAGGCGTGCCTTCATACAAGGTACGTTGTCATATATACACATGTATGTACTAATATATAATATATCGAGATCATTATATAACCGTATCCGTGCTTTTAACTATTTTATACATGCACTAAAATTTATAATATCTGTAATGCCAGTTTTCTTAACAGAATTGCGAAGATTAAATTCCTTATGTACTAGGAAACTGAAAAATATTGCTAACAAAGTTAATGAGTTTCATTCCGTAGTATCTTGAAAAACTCCTGATCGTTAAAAATAATTATTTTTATATCACTTTCATTGTGCGATCTTAACAAATAAAAATTTTAAGAAATGCCAATACCGAGTGGATACCTAAATAGATAGTTTATATAAAGTTACTAAATGTTATTATATTAATATTTAGACGGATATATAAATAATGACTGTAATATTTTAGGTATTCTTATGATATTACAAGGACGTAAACCAGGATTTTCAAGAATGTTGTATGAGATTCTATTCAATAGCGTCAGCGTAAGCCTCTTTTCAGATTTTCAGACGTCTTATAAAAGCTTTAATCCGCGCTTTGGAAATGTGCGGATGTGCGACAATACATCATTTCTTTACTCTATTTATTGAAGAGTCTTCAATCTTATTATTAGGCATCTTTTAGGGATATGAAAGAAATTATGTTTAATGTATTACGGAATATATTATTTCCAATAAAGATCCATCATCTGTGGTTAACATTTTTCTTTTAATAAATGTATTATGTATCAGCATCCGAATAATAAAAGAAATGAATAAGGATACGATTGTATACCTTAATAATAAATTTTACTGCTTTATCTGTACCAAATGTTTATAAAAGTAACATAAAATTTACTACAGCGAAAAGGGTTTTTCGTAAATGTACGAAGTTTTATATTTTCAACTGATCTTTTCTTTATCCTGTTGAAGGATTACAAGTATTTGTCGCTTCATGTTAGCAAAACTTAATATTAATGTTGTCGTATATTCATTCATCTATTGCCGGACAAAAACATGTTGCCCTTAGTGAAATTTATTTGTAAAGTTTCTACGCTTGTGGTTGTCCGCAATACATTCATTTCGTAGTTTTGTGACAAGAGTAATAAATATATTTTCTACACTAACAATCGGAATCAGTTGTAAAAAAATAGAACATTCTGGTAATAATTATAGTCTACAAAGGTTACAAACCAGACAATAAATCTAATGCAGAGACTTTATTGATGGAATAACTAATTACTTATGTATGTGAAAGAATCATTGCTCAAGTGAGTCATTTAGTATTTTGTAAGTAAATTTTTTTCAATAAAAAGCTGAAAATCGTAAGGATATGTCTGGCCTTAATATCATGATAAATAAATAAGCTCTGTTAGGGATCCCTCGTTGTAAGGTTAATATCTATAACTTCGTTTGCGAACAATCGTCTCTACATACGTACTTCTCATATTTAAATCTTTGTGATGAACAGAACTACTCTCTATGAGACCTATGACACCATTTACTCGCTATGATAAACAGAACAACTGTTAAAAATGTAGAAAAATCATCAACAAATATGCAATAAAAATTCAATAGATATTATATTCATTAGTGAAATTGATCAAAATGTATATAGATAACAAAGGCAACAAATTACCAACTGTAGTCAATTCATTTTAAATATGACGAGCAAAGGAAAATTTTAATTAATGCTCTATATGTCTTGTAACGTTGTGGTTTGTGATTATATTTTGAGTTCATCACCTTGACTTTATTGTCGAAGATAGTGCCTGGATTTTTATTTAACCCGCTTAGCTATTTCGCTAACATTATAAATCAGCGGTTACATCATTTGCCAATTTCTGGCTGTCAAGGTATAAGTAGAGTATTTAGCGAGCACACTCCTCCAAACTATCCTACATTTGATGTCAAGTATTGGCACGTTATAATCTCAAAAATAGAAGAGTTTATAAGTTTAAGATTTTTAAATGTGAGAAAATAAAAAATTACGAAGCGAAAAGAACCCTCGACGCCCCGAGGCGACCCGAGTAGTTTTGGCTGCATCCCAGACACGTTTTGCATTTTATTCAAAACGTTGACGTAAAGGATAGAGTTTTATTATTTTACTACTTTGACGTGATCTGACTGCAATAGGAGATGCATAAAGCTTTCTCATGCACGAAACATTAATAAAATAAAAACATTGTTATCCCACCAATTTATTTCTAATTACTTTTAGTTTTTTTTTTGCTTCAGGTGTTTAGTCTGTCACTATTGAAATGTTTAACAATTAAAGAGAGGAATTGTAAAGTAGAAACGATGAACAAAGAATGTAAAAAAATCATGTAGGACTAATTAATTATTGCTGTTTACCAACGTTAGTGATTTATTATTGAAAAACTATTAAATGTACGTCGGTGAATGTCTTTTGGTCCGTTTAATAATAAAACGTTTTGTCAACCGTTTCATATTGTATAATGTTATAAAACCCGTACGTAATATATTAATAAATGCGACTTAAATTTAAAGATTAATTTCTCTTATGGGTCAGGATTAAATGTATGACACGAGCATTAAATTAATAGGTGAAACGCGATGAGCATTACGTTAATTGCCGCTCAGTAATTACTGACTGCGCGAATTATCCGGCAGCGCGTGATGACGCGTCAGCTCACTGAAACATATTGCGTGCCACTCAATTTGGATACAGGGGCTCCACCTACGATTTATACAATTTCATACAGCCTGTCGGAGTTTAGGATTAGTTCCTTAATCCGTCTTGTCTCCAAACAACATTATGTCATGTAAGACTGTCAATAACAGTCAGTCTATTCACACGTATTCTTGAAGACACCCACATCATATTTGGACGGGAACACTATGGCCAGCGAGTTATTCTACTCTTACACTTGTATGAAAAAGAAGTTGAACCTATTTGTTCGCTACCGGCCTTGAGACGCTGTATATCTTCTTTTTACAGGAGAACGAGTGGATATGATTATGCAAAAAAAAAAAAATTGTTTGTAGAATATTGTCTTTACGTACAAAATTTCAAGATAACTTTAATCTCAATGATAGATATATTTTTATTAGAATCGTTAGCATTTCTGTTCACTTAACTGTTTAATATATCTTACAGGTTAATTAACTTGAACTGTAAGTCGTTTAGAACTACTTTAATCAAAACGTCCGATAGCGTTGTCTAATCGATCCGCAATTCTAACTTCCTCAGCAGGTTTAGATTTGAACGCTGCTCCCTGGTAATTTCGTAAGTCGAGCCCATAAGGCATTCCTATCGGCAATGAGTCATTGGCTTTAGGCACGAGAGGGCGCGCCGTCGACTCGCCGCGATAACAACAATACAGCACAACAGAAATGCTTAATACGGGTAACGCCCAGGTTTGCCATTCGACGGGACTATTAGTAAAAGATATATTCAAGGATAGTTTTAATATGCTTTCAGTCATTGTTCCGACCGTGTAATAATGTAATTTTACAAAGCATGTGTATGTTTATTTAAAGATTAAAATTGCAGTTGAAAGTACACAATTATAAATAATTTGATGTAGACGTCAGTCGCAGCACCGCCAGAATAAATTTATTTATACTACTTCGTGTAATACGAATTTATTCACAAAGCCTTTAATTAAAGCATAAAATGTTCACCAATTTAATATTATATATTCTACATATCATGTATATTCAAAATTTTGCAGTTCTCTGGTAGTTTTTAAACGACAGATTTCATCATATTATCGTATTTACTCAGTATTTATCACGTATAAACGAACCTTTAGTCGAAATCAATAAACAGATCTTTTAGCAATACATGTATTAGCTATTTCCAATTGCAAAGCGCATCTTTATCATATCCTATTTATAGAATTAATAGTTGATATTGCATCATGTGAAGTTGAATGCAAGCAAGGTTTATGAAGCTGTCATGGCTCGGTTTATAAAGCGTTCGGACGGGTTAGATCTCTCGAAAAGGCGCAGATTCGATTCTATTCAGGTTGAGTTTCTGATGAAGCGAAACATCGTGAGGAAGCCGACATGATCCATGAACAATAGCTTTTGTAGATATATGACACTCACCTAACAGTACTTGGCCGGAGTGGTGGTGGATAAAAGGCCACAACATTCTCATTGTGAGAGAAGACTCCGAGCTATTTAGTTATCCTCTATCATTTATATAAGTAGAAGTTTTTTTATATAAGAAAAAGGGATGACGTGAGTACCGAACTAGGGTTTGTTCAACAAATAAATGGCTTAATTTTAATATTCGTCCAATCCTTAATGTATTGATACATAAGCTAAAAGCCGCCAAAAGTATTGTTGTGTGTTATGGTAGTTATGTTTGTTGTATTAATATCCTCAAAAGTTGCTTTTGTAGTCGTAAAGCGAAGGTTAGATTGAACATTCAAATTCATCACAGCTATTGGCACAGTTGGCAACTGTTGAGTAGAAATAGGTCCTCTTGTTTATTAAACGAATACTTTCCTGAATAATATCCTTTTTGTTGACGGGATTTAAATAATTTATTTATTCAAGTTTTAATTTGCAATATCAAATGACGGGGAAGTTTATGCTAAACAACATGCCATATTCAGGACTCAGTAGCGTTGGAAATGTTATGCTTAAACACTTATGTAAAGAAAAACAAGAACTTATGTCCATAATTAACATCTTACGTTTTTACAAATGAAGTTCTTGTGTTCATAATCTTGTATGTCAATTCCAAGCCACCATTTGTAACAACTTTATTTGATTTTATGACTCGACTTTGGTGACGAGGTTTACTTATTTGTATAATGAACGTAAATTTTCAATAGAAATGTCAAAACTGCTGTTCATTAATTTTTTATTATTATTAGCTATCTTGATATTTCCATCACTAGTATGTACAGCTTCGTCTCAGAAAGAGAATCATGAGTATACGAGTATATCCACCAGTGGCCAAGCGTGGGTTGGCGGATGCAACATCAAAGCTATTGTTATTTTAACATGTCGATTTCCGCACATATTCACTTTAAAC
>DWHU01002256.1:0-10313 GCA_018247975.1 Parides photinus
TCTGAGGAAGCCCTCGAGCATTGCTACATAAAAGGGAGGTTACAGGCCGGGCACCTTCCGTGCTCGGCCACTCTCGGACCTAAGCCGCTGATTATCTTCTTTTTGTAATCCAGCTGCTGTGTTTATACATGTATATTTAATAAAAATAGCGTTTCATCGTAACAATCAATTACAATTTTTTTTTTAAATTGTGTTTAATACTTATATCTTCTACAAAAAAAAAATTAATTGCTGAACCACTTATAAAGAAGCATAACAAATAACATCCTTGCGATGAACGGCCTGCGTTATCTAGCTATACAAAAATAAGATATTCACAGGTTTCAATGAATCATTGTATTCCCTACGGGTTGTGTTGGTTTCCACAAATCTCAGTCCTGAGACATATTATCATGGTATGCTGTCTCTATAAAAAAGGATAGTGTTATTGCAGCTACCAGAAATATTATAAAACTGTAGGAACAGCCCTCCTATTAAACGTGTTTTCTATAATTATACTAATACTACTTTTTAAACTTCGACCTTTGTAACGGAAATTTGTCTAAACATGGAAAAAATCATTTACTAGCCGTTAGTCAAAGATATCTGGGATCACTACATCTCTTAATAACTGGAAGGTAGTAAGTGTCAATCATTATCACTTGAAAAATAACTAAACGATTTAATATGACACAGCCACCCGGCGTCGACTTAAAAAAAATTCGTAACATGTAAAAATACACGTATGTACTAATTGTGAATTATTTATTTTAATATTTTAAAATATTTCGAGATAAATAGATGTTTCTTTTATTAGTAGCACAATTTAAATAAATAATATCTTGAAAAGCTTATTAAAATCATATAAGAAATAAACAACTAAAAACACTGTCTCATTTATTTACATAGTGTAGATATTATTGCAATCTATATAAAGTTAACAGGTTACTAAGTCACACACAAAATCGTTAAAGTTGGATATTTAAAAAGGTTCTATATAACTAATATATTAACAATTCTTTTTTAAAACTATAATACATACAATTTTTATTTAAATAGGAAATACATAATGTAATCGTGAATACAATGTAAACAATAACCGAAAAGGATTTTGTTTAACCAAAAGAACATAAACTTTAAACAACACAATCAATATTCAATGATAAGGAAAGAAACTTTTTATTGCAACGCTTTATTACATTAATTTTAATAATAAACAAAACCATTGAGTATATTTTAATTTAATACACTGCCCAATGTCTCCACATGTGATATAAAATATGACCTTTCGTTAACTTTCTCCTCGGCCGGCTTCCAAACGACTTGATATTTCTCCATTTCAATTAATGGTTCAACTTTATCCGAAATTTGTGCGAAATTTATATAAATGTCATTTCTTGATACTTTGTCCGGGTCGTAATCCATGTAATCATTAGTATTCTTAAATTCGATTCCAGTTTTTAATAATTCAGGGCTCAGGAACAAGCCGTCCAACAATCTACTGAATGAAAATTTAACGAAAATTAAAACGAGCAGAAAATGGACATATTCCATTCTCAGCCCGTGTAGTTCTGTTCTGGTGTATGATGTTAAATCGTTTTATATATGGGCAGAATGTGATAATTTCACGCTCAAATAGGTAAGCAACGCATTATTATCAATAAATACACGTGATGGTACTAGTGATGCGCAATAGTAAAATAGCATAATAGTTTAATGTCACCCGCATTAAATGCTGTATGAAAATAAATAAAGCAAAGTAAAAAAAAATATTTTTGAATTAATCATGTTTTTTATATTTTATTATTTCTACAATAAAATAGTCACTATATCGGTTACCTCTCGATGTTTTCCATCGCCGGAAGTTCAAGACCAGTGGGAATTAATCAGCGCCACCCAAAATTGTTAACAGGTATAACCGGAACTTTCAAGTGCTATCACGACATCGTTACATCACTGGTTTCTTAATTTTTTAACATGGCTACGAGCAACGGTAAGCCCTATTTTTTTATTTAACGAAGCGACGAGACGAGCAAGACATTCACCTTATTGTTAATGTTACGCCTGCCCATACTAATGTGCCACTAATTAGGATGGTATACACAGCACCAGATTGTGCTCGTCGCTTTCAGACATAAAATGTTAAGTTACTCCTGTTATTTCATTAGCTGCAACGCCCTTCAAACCGGAATACGGTAATGTTAAAATATTAATCATAAGCTGCGATGGTACTCACGGTCTCAGGCACAGGGCCAGTACTCTTATTCGTAATATTTGTTACAGATATGCGTTTATGTTGTAAAACGGTTACTAATCGCATTCAATAGAAGTTATATTAAACGTAAAAAAAAAGATGCTATTTCGTACCAAGAAAATAGTACTCTTAACCTTGTCTCTAGCATAGCGTAGACACGGTATTACTTTTATTTACTTTGGACTTAAACTTGAGCTAAGTTTCACGTGACGAGACAATGAAGCCCTAAATGGCTGAAGCGAGCTTGCTACAGTCTGTCTCTTATATGTTCTCAGCAGGTACACAGCAAGACTGGCCGTGAATTGTGGCCAAGGAATTGTATCAGATATCTCTGTGTTACCAGGTGCGCTTACCCATTAAGGCAAGGCAATGTGATCAAGTGTCATTAGGCCAACTTAAAAAATTAGCTAACCATGTCTCTTTTCCGATTTCTATGTAGATCTTTGGGAAATATACGAGAACAATAATAATACACAAATAGATTTTACAATTTGTTTAATTTGATTGTGTATAAAAAACTATCTATCTATCACTAATATTTAACAGTAAATATTACAAATAAATATTATAATGAGATGCATTTTTTTTAACTGTAGCGACGAGGCACGCAGATGTTTATTACATGTGTGGCCTTTTCTCTAAGAACAGCATTTATTGCACCAATGTCGTGATCGTCGCCATGAGGTACAAAATGGCAAGAGTTTGTTTAAAAATAAACAAGAAGACCCCGAACAAGTTGCAAGTTATCTGGCCAATAAAGTCATCGTTGATATTTCACAATGTTCAATAGGTTTAACTTATGTATAAAGATCCCAGTAAATTAAAGAATAGATCATCTGCCAGATAAATAACTTATCCATGTGTTTAAGTTCTTAAAAAATAATTATCAAGAAGGAATAACGTTCTTGTATTTCGTGAAAACGAAGAATATAGAAAATATATTTATTTAATGTCTTTATTAATATTATTTGCAACTTGATGATTTTCCGCAATAAAAAAAACTATAATCTCAAACGATAACAACTTAAACAATCTAGTAATAAATTTTCTTTGACATGTCTTATGTTCGGATCCAAATTGAAATAAAAGGTTTTAAAAAATGCTTTTTGTCATCATTGTAATTGTTACAAAATATAAATTTAAGTATAACAAATTGTAACACAATGTTATGCATTAAAGGTGCATTCGTAAAAGATTAAAAGTAGTTCTAAGTTCACTCCATTACCAAGTCAGTTCCTTGGTGCAAAGGGAAGCGACTCCACAGATGGTCCCTAAATCAAAATGTCAAAATACAATGTTGCCAACTCTAATTTACAGGAAACAAATTGACACAAATATTTAACAAAAAAAATTAACGTGCTTTAGATATTTTGAAAGAGATCCTAAGTCTCATTACCACAGTAATTTCAGGCCCTTTATATCTGAATATGTTTGCACACCACTGTTTGTTCTACGATAGTACCTAAACGGTTTCAGACAAGTCAACAAACTAATGAAAGCATTTTGTATAAGGGTACGGTACGGGTCATTTGACAATAATTGTATTATTTTTATACATAAATTTTAGTTGCATCTAATTTAAATAAATGCTGATAAAATTTTAATAATAAACACCTGTATACGCTTTAAAGTATTCTATGAAAAAGTGTAAATTTAAAGTAAAAACAATAAGTTATGAGCATTCACTTATAATTAATTGTCTTTTAAAAATACTATCTAATAGTTTAATGAAGACATTATACCGAATAATATATTACTTAAAAAACTATTTAACTAATTGAATTCCTGTTCACAACGTCTAGTCCATGTCAGCATCAGCCTATTATTAAAATTTTCTAAAACTACACCATACTTAATAAATATATATATATTACATTTCATTTAACTACACCATTACCTAAGAATTAATCATATTTCCTCAAATAATCATTTGTAAAAAGTAAAAAAACAAATACTGTATAATTTCTGGCTAATTTTTTCTAGTTTGATGCTCAAAAAGGAAATGATAAAGAGCACCAAGTTTTTCATATTCGATGTAGGTCTGGCTAAAGGTCACTGATACTCTCGCCCATAATAATGGAGCGCTGTTTGTGTACATTGGAACATATTGTGTTTCTCGTCTTGAGATATAAGATATAACGACTTGTTACCGCAGTAATTTCAAAGTGCCTTTAACCATAACACCTATAGGTAAATATCAGCGTAAACGGTCTCCGAAAACACTAACCTACCAAAAGTGAAAGGACACCAAATTGTATAGAACAAACCATATTACTCTATCAAAAGAAACATCCCACCTTCGTACGTACATACATACATACAAATCGACGTACATAACTGAGTAAATCAAATATCACCTGCATAGAGAGACACGCCCAAAAATTATAACGAAAAAAGAAAAAAGCCAACGCTATTTAGAATGACCTCCATTTTTCTTCGTCGACATCTTGCAATTATTCTGAGGCGTTGTATTCGTGTCGAGAACTGCTTGAGTAGGCGTCGTCTCTGTATACCATCCGCACATACGTTTAACGGCGCTTTCCCATCGTGCGATTGTGAGCTCGTACGACTTCTTAACTTGTAGCCGAGGTGTAAATACTGTGCCGACTTTTCGCAGCGCCATCAGCTCATCCTTCGATTTGAAAACGCCTATGACAAAAAATAGCAGCAATAGTAGAAATCCGTTATTATTTGTAAATAAAGCTTTTTGCATTATGTATGAAGTCAGAACCAGAAATATTCTCAACATTTATTATTTATGTGTTCAGAAATGAGGTAAGAATTACTAAAACACATAAATTAAAAAAATAATTATAAACATGTTTTTTTTTTATGTTTTAGTATTTTTCAATTAATATCAAATATTAAAAGAAAAGCTCTAATGTGCTCCCCCAAGTCATCCCCGACGAATTCAACCCGAAATCTTGTAGATAGCCCACAGGTACCCCCGACATCGGTGACCTGGTTGCCCGGGACCTGAACTGACGGTAAGGTACGTGTTGCATACACTAGTGCCCGAAAATAAAACACACAGCGTCATAACAAACTTGTATTAATCAATTGTACGCGTATTTTGCGTACTTTACGCAAAATACAAAGTCGGAATATTTGGACATCACCCCATCATCACAACCGTTGTCCGACTGTCCTATCCTTATCACCCGTCACGACAGCGATTTTCCAAATTTTACTTCAAATACAATTCCAAACATAAACAATACTACAACAAAAAACTTAAACTTCTTACGATTATATACTTATATTACGATTATTAGGATTATTGTATTGCCATCGACACCTAGGTTGTGTCCAAAATTTCAGCTCGCTGGGACAATGGAAAGGGGTTCGAATTATGTTTGATAGGTTTGAATTTACGACGAAAAAACTATGCAAGTTATTAAAAAGCATGTAAAAATTCCTTTCTTACCTAGTTGAAAGCCAACTATATGCGCACAGCCCAGTGAAGACATTTCAACTTGCACGGGCCTCTCGACGCGCAGGCCTGTGAGGTCGGACACCAGTTGCGCGATGAAGTCATTGTTCGACACGCCTCCGTCTAACCTGCGGTTAAATAGCTCTAGTTGAGATATTTTTAAACTTTAGCAGATCCTAAAAAAACTAACTTCTATAGAGTTCATGAAATAATACACATGATAAAGTATTGACACACATACATGATAATGCAGCTTAATTCAATTCATCCTGGTGAAAGTAGCAAAATAAAGACGACCACAAAATCCTGGGTAATATATAAGCAAGCTCGTCAAAAATAGTCGACGGAAACGTGTAAATAGCTAGAGCACAATGTTAAAGTAGCAGATTTATACTAAAGGGTAGCAAGGCAAATTGCAAAATCCTCTACTTTTGTACGAATTCCTAGATATATGTACTGAAAATTTAATCAGAACTTCCGTGTTAGTAGATACTATAATCTAGTAGACATTCTGCCGCGAGGGCAGTCCTTCAAGAAACAGCTATCGCGGATAACGATTATTCAGCATCGTGAATAAAAAGTGAAGATTATTTACTTATGAGAGAATGTCTCGAGTAAAAGGAACGTTAATGTTTATTAACTTTATTACCTAATGCTGTGAAAATTGTACGTGGTCTCAGATCGTACGCAGTCGTACAACTGGACGGTTCTGAACGCAATCGCCTCGAGTACGGCGCGTACGAGATGCGCCTTCGTAGTGGAGGGCTTTATGCCTACGAACCCAGCGGCGGCCGTGCAGTCGTTGTATGGTGGCTGAAAATTATTCAATATTTTTTTAATTAACAACAAGCTAACATTTGATATTACAATTATTAAGTAAAACAGTTAGTTACATAACAATACTGTTATGCTCTCTCGTTACATAGCAATACTGTTATGACAGGTAGACACTCCATCTGTCACTGACTATGTTGTTATTATAAAGACCTTTCTTTTTTAAATATATTCATATTAATACAAAAATTAGAATATATACCATCCTTAATTTACTCCATTGTATAATTATTGGAAAAACATAATAAGAAGACACCGTGCTCCTGTTTAAAACCGCTTAAGGATCTCCTTCACTGCATTAGCAAGGGGCAGGTGATCTATTGAACTTACCAGTACTATTTCGCCAAAGTACTTTCCAGGAACATCATAGATTCAAACAACCTCACTATACTTACAGCAAATACGAGGCCACTTCGTATTTATCATCCCTCAGATCCCTTGTTATGGATATGAGCTCCCATCCTTAATAACACTTGTAGCTTTATACTATAGGCAGCGCTACCTTAGATCTATTCTCGCTATACAGATATTAGAAAGTTGCGTAAACTTACCCCAAGTCCGCTAAATGCAGGAATGAAGTATACTCCATCCGTGTCAGGAACGGACAATGCAATGTCTGCAGTGTCCATTGGATCCTCAAACAAATCTATAACAATGTGGTCTTTATATACCAATAGCTTTCACTCGACATAAATAAAGAGAGGAAAGTAAACATTATTCTGTTTTTAGGTATCTTTTATTGGAGACTGTATACTTGTAACTAGAGACATTGCTGGGGTAACGAGAAACTTAAACCTAACGGCAACGAACATCATTTGATCTGGTGTATATAATTTTGACTAGCACCACATAGTTATGTATCCGACTATCACAACTTTGTAATAAATATATAAATAAATAATTGTTCATATTAACCTATATTTTGAGCCCATTTGATAATAGTAGCTGTGTCGTTATTAGCACCCTCTGCTGAGAAAACAATTTCGTTGCCAAGCCTCCATCCCACAACCGGGTACAAGCCCGACACACTCGCGTGGGGCGTTCGTCCTGTGTTTATATTGAAAAAGGTTCCCGTCCCCATCGTTAGTTTCACTTCTCCTACGTCGAAACAACAGGATCCCCACATGGATGCCGTTTGATCTGCTATCTGAAAACATTATATAGGAATTAAACCGTATAACTACTTAATATCCTACCAACCAAATATAGTGGACAAGATATCATTACATGCATTGGCAAAAGGGATTTAAAAGAGATTAAAAAATTGCCAATATCCTTCACACTCAGAACCTCACTATACTCACACAACTTCTAATAGGTATTGCATGTCCAAAAATTTCTGGTGCGGTACTAGTGAAATGTTCTCCCGCTGTGTCGACCACCTCGGGAAGGGCGGACATGGGTATTCCGAATATCGACATCGCCCATCCCGCCCACTGCATAGTGAATGGATCGAAGAAACCGGTCGCCGATGCGGATGATACGTCAGTCATGTGTAATTTATTACCTAAAGACATAAGGAATGTTATTATTGACATACATTATATAGATATAAACATAAGTGTCACAGTGTTTGTCCGTGACGGACTCCTAAACTACTTAACCGATTTTAATCAAATCTGCACACTGCGTGCAGTTTGATACAACTTGAGAGATAGGATAACTTATAACTCAATGTATAGTCGCAATTAAATTTTATTGCAAATTATTTGTGTAATGTCTGATAGTCACAGTTACTTATTAGTTCCAAGCGATACCAATAGAAGTCGATATCTGTTAACTGGATTGAGTCCGTATTCAATAAATAACGCTGTGTTAAATGTATCGATGTTTATTTTATATAGATAATTTATTAAGAAGCCGTGAATAATAAGCGAACTCATTCAGAACATTCTGGCCATTACAGGTTGGCAGAACGAGAATGGACTTACTGATTTGTGCGATGGATTAACAATATAAAGGTAAACAGCTGTACGTGTTCGCAAAGACTCTACTACCAACTAATTAATTACATATGATTAAGTATAAAGTATACAAATGTATTTTTTGTTAAACAGTTTTTTGAAAATGTATTGTCTGATGGTTCCAAAGTTCGCAAAAATTACAATAAGTTCTTGTAGAATTACACAAGGGTCATTGAACATAATTTATATACCAGCCTCAGTGGTAGTAAAAATGATTGTATTAGGAAGACCCTGATTCGATTCCGGAGGCAACATGTTGTGATATAGGTTAGTAGTAAAGTTTTCTCGAACCGGCTTATTTTGCTATTATTCTTCCGTTTTAATAGTACCGCCATAACAACACTGTCGTGTTCCTACTAACCAGTTACGACAGCCATTGCAAGCATGCTTCACCTTTTACGATCTATTTATCATTTTTCACTATATTAAATTGTTTAGTTATAACCCAAAATATTTCAATCAAAAAAGATTATAAACATTTTTTAAACCGGTCGAGTAAAAAAGCCAGTATTAATACAGATTTCTTCTAAAACGAGTATTGCTTTTATTTGTTTAACCGTTATGTATAAGTTCAACCTTCAAAAGAGAAATCGCCTAACTGACGCCGGTGGTATCTTCCGAAGGAAACACATGTGTATGCTTATTTGTGTAACCTATTTTTCTTGTTTGAGTAATAAAATGTTATTGGGTATAACAGTTAGTGTACTCAAATATATCTCGAGTTACTTTCCTTTTTATTGGCATTTATAGCTATCTATCAATAGCTTTATAATTGACATTGACCATGAATGGGTAGTACTTAACATATTGCGTTATAAGAGTAGGAAATGAAATATTTCCAATAATTCATTTTAAAACTTATTTTCATTGATATTAATCCATATCATAAACGATAAAGTGTGTTTCATATATTCATATCGTATTTCATGGAGTATATCCAAAGTACCAAAGCGTTCATAAATAAACTTGTCAGATCACAAAAAATCTGTTATAGCATGAAATTAACAATAAAGGTGATAAAGGTGACCTTGATATTGGAACCAACATTATCGCTCTCATTTTTCTACCGTTTACGTTTATTTTATTAAATGAACAGAACAACAACGTAACGTACTTATGGTGATAAATACTATACCGCATTTGTTCATCATCTTACGACAGGTCTCTTTTTATCCATACACATAGTATTTGACTCTGATATCGAACTAAGGTGTTTACTATTCTAAGGCAACCAGCAGGTACTAAGTATCGTTATACATTATAATTAGTCGTCGTTATCAAGTTATAATATAAACTTCGTGTATTCGTTACCAGTTAACTTGTATAGGAGCCATGTATCCAAAGTGCCGAACATTGCATCGTTACTCTGCACCGCTGTTTTCAACGCTGGTACATTATTGAGTGCCCAGAACAATCTTAAAGTAGTCTGTAAAAATTTATAAAAAGATGATGTTACTATTGTAATACAAAATAATTATAACGAGCAATAAAACCATAATTTAAAAATTCGACGTCGTTCATAAAGATAATTAGATCAACGATACGTAGAATCCAAATGAATTAATAAAACCGGATCTCTCTTCTTTTATTTTGAAATATATTAATATTGTCAATACTCTTGTTAATAGTCAAGCCCGTTTTGGAAACTTTATGTCTATGTATAAATAACTTTATGTCTATATATAAATATTGTAAAATTGTCAGACCTTTTCATTTATTTATCGTAAAGCATTAATTGATTTTGCACACATAAAAAACATATATACAAACAGCCTGCGTCATTTGTATCGCTTACGAAACTTTCTCCCTGTTTCCACTAAAATAATGCTGATAAAAACATTGATCTTTC